>PVKS010016214.1:0-44367 GCA_004027875.1 Aplodontia rufa
AAAAAAAAAAAAAAGTAAGGGGCTGGAGCGGTGGCTCAGTGGTTACGGTGCTTGCCTGGCATGCACAAGTACACGGGTTCAAACCCCAGCACCCACTTACACAGCTAAGTGTCAGAGAAATGAAAGCCATGTGAAAAACTCAATAAAAATTGATTCTCTCAGTCTCTCTCTCTCTCACACTGTCCTTCTCTCTTTAAAAAAAAAAGTATCTATCAACACCTATTTTTTTTTTTAAGAGAGAAGGACAGTAAGAGCAAGAGAGACAGAATCAATTTTTATTGAGTTTTTCACATGGCTTTCATTGTTCAACACTTAGTTGTGTACGTGGGTGCTGCAGTTTGAACCCATATAGTTGTGCATGCCAGGCAAGCACCGTAACCACTGAGCCACCGCTCCAGCCCCAACATCTATCTTTTTTGATGAGACCCTCCTATATAATATAATGTTTGTAGCTTGGTTTTTTTACTATAATTAAACCTTTCCATATCCATGAACAAATCTCTACACATTGTTAATACCTTCAATTAACATCCTAGTAAATTGTTTAGGCACTTGTAAAACTGTTTCTAGAAGCAGAACCCCTAGGTTACAGAGTGAGTAGCTTTTTAGGATTTTTGATAACAAAGCTCTGAACTGACCTCCCCATACAACTATCTGTCCTTTTCCTACCTGTACATGAGTGTGCTAAATGCCCTCTTGTTGGCCAACTCTGGCTATGGGGATCTATGTCCAATACCACTATTTCAAAATAGTTCACTATTTGGTTAAGGGTTTTGTCTGAGCTGTTCTAAGGCCACTGTTAAGTGTACTTAAAATTTTTGAAAGCAGCAGCCATGATTGATGGATGATGACAATGACAACAGCAAGGACAAGACAAGGCAAAAGCCACACTCATGTAGAACACCACCTTTGTTCTAAGCATTTCACATATCTTATCTCATTTAACTGACATAATAACCCTATAAGGGAGTATTTTACTATTATCTCCATCTTACAGATGAGGGAAGGGAAGTACAGCAAGATATGCAAATTACACAAACCTACAAAGCTAATAAGAAGTAAAACAAGGATGCAAACACATGCAGTCTGGTTCTAACCTCCTTCAGAATCTCTTACCTACCTAGTTGCAATGCATACTTGATAACAGTCCCTGGTACCATAAAGAAAAAGATCCTTGAAACCAGAGAGCTCACCATCCTTTCCTGCCCTCAGGAAACGGTGCAGTTCTGCAGTTCATAGATTGTCACTTACTTGAATACAATCAGTCCTTTCTCATCTGGAATCAGTTCCCTTTAAAAGCAGAAACTATGTCCTGCCCATTCCCTGTAAGTGGCTCATGAGGGGCCAGGCACTACCTCCCTGTATCACCACTTCCTTCATCCTTAAGCCCAACCGTGGTCATGCTAATACCTTACCCTGCCTGATATCTGGATGATCAGGTGAATCCTCCACAGAGCCTGGACAGTTCTCATACCCCTGAGCACCTTAGCTGAGACTTGAACAGGACAACAGAATCGCAGGTTTTAAGAGGCACTGAACATCACAGCCAGGCTTTGGCTTTCTGGGTCCACCACTTAGACGTCATGTGTCCATGGATCTGATGCTGAATGCCCGAGAACCTCAGTGTTTTCATCTGTGAGGTGCGGATAAAAATGTGTATGGGGGGCTGGAGTGGTGGCTCAGCGGGTGGAGTAAGGACCCAGGTTCAAACCCCAGCACCACATACACAACTGTCGGGGAAACAAAGGTCAGATGAAAAAATAAAATTGATTCTCTTTCTCTCTCCCTCTCTCTTTAAAGAAAAAAATGTGTATGGCACATTGGGCTGATGAGAGAAAGTATGGTAACGTGCTGGGCACTATGCCTGGCACACGGCAAATCCTTTATAAAGAGAAGCCATTGTTACTTTCAGATGGGGCAAATGTGAGCTCTTTTTGTTATTTCTGTTTGATAGTCTCATCACCCTGAGAATTACCATGATGCTATACAGTTCCAACTGTCTCTAAAGGAAAGACTGCCTTCAAAAGAGATGTACCAAAAGAATAAGTAAGAGCATTCATTCTTTAAAGGAATCAATGTTAATATATAATACCATAAAAAAATTTCTTAGTATCAGTTCTACAGGGTTTATTCGGTTACTATAAATAATGTTTTATTCTTTGTTACCCAACACATATCAATTATCAATATTAACACAGTATTTATAAATATTGATACCAGGCATTAATAAATTATTAATGCAATCATATGCATTTCCCATAATAAAATAGACATTGCTGCTTCTCTTGCTATATGTCACTATGTATGCTGCATGTAATGTGACATTATAGCTGACTATGGTTCTACAGGAATAATCTAACATCTAGAACAGTCAGTAAAACATGGTGCTTGGAACCTGCTGAATAAGCAGTTTTCACCACACTTCCAACAAGCACCTCTCTGAGGAAGTTAAGGATGTCTTTACAGAATGGCATAATATTAAACTCCATCTATCCATTAGCAGGAAACACTCTGGATGAATTGAGATAGACTAGACCTATGGTCCCCAGATTTTTCTTGGGTGAGAGTTCTTTTTTTGTTTCCCCTGTTCCTTTATTTAAAAAAAAAAAAAAAGAGAAAGAAAACGGGGGGGGAAGGCATTACAAAGGTGAAGCCCCAGAACAGAGGGGCAGAGGAGCCGGGGACAGCCATCTGTGCCATTTCTCGTACAGAAGATTCAAAGCTGGCGAGGAGGAGGAATGGCATTGCCCAGGCAATGGTTCTGACTACATTAGCTCATGGTTTTTCAGCTTGAAGCTTCCTTGGGGTAATAGCACACCTAAGAACTTTGCTTTCAAGTCAGATAGAGTTCAAAATCTGATGCTGCTACTTACCCGCTATGAAATCATGAACAAGTTATTTAGCTTCTTAAAGCCTTCATTTCTTAACCTGCAAATAGGAGTGGTAGAGAATCTACCTGAAAGGGGCACTGTGCAGGGGAAATAAGCTAATGCCCACGTGGTGCTCAACAGACGCGCGCCCAAAATGAAAAGCACCGCATCTCCAATATTGTTCACATTTTTGATATCCCAACAGTTAATCCTCAAACTCTACCAAGTGTGCATTGCTTTGCTCTCTCTCTCTCACACACTCACATACTTATGCTTTTCTACATAGCTCATCTCACCAGACCTAAAGGTCAGTGAGGGCAGTGCTTGCTGGCACTGCACAATACAATTTAAAAATAGTGATTACATGAACTGGTATCCTCTCCCCAAACTCAGCACACACTTGAGTACAATCTAGAGAGTGAATTTTTAGGCTAAGAGAAATCCTCTAGTATATAAGCAGCATCTTCAATTCTTCTTCAGATTCAAATCTTTGGTTATCATCAAAATAACATTTTCCTCAAGGCATTGGTCCAAGATCTCCATCCCAGTGAATCTCAAAGAGGAGAAAGCCAAGCCAGCGTGGAGTATTTATAGGTCACTGACTTGGTGTGTGGCCAAGGATTTTTGTAACCTACATATCTGCCAAAAGAACTATCTGTGGATTCTTTAATGGTATCTTGAAGCCTTTTAAAAATAACAAATGAGCTGAGCATGGTGGTAATCCCAGCTACTCTGGAGGCTGAGGCAGGAGAATGGCAAGGTTGAGACCAGTCTCAGCAATTTAGTGAGACACTGTCTTGAAATAAAATTTTAAAAAGGACAGGGAATATTGCTCACTGGTAGAATGCCTGCCTGGCATGTGCGAGGCCATAGGCTCAATCCCCAGTATAGCAGAATAGTCATAACAGTAATAATGTTGAGGATGAGGGTGATGATTATGGAAGAAAAATAACAACTGAAAAATTGAGATATCAAAATGGTGATACTTACACTAAAGAACAGATGCAAAGTCTCAGAATATAGGCTTTCTTACCTTAGGAAGATTCAAAGCAAAACTCCCCTCTCTTGTCCAAGCAAGAGAGGGGAGAAGGAGGAGCTCTGGGCATGGCTGGAGCCCTAACTTCACAAAAAACTTGGAGAATTGCTATTCAATTATCCCAGCAGAGTGATGCAGCCTGGACCCCCAAAGACTGGCCCAGCTCCTCTACCCACATGATGCCAGTGGAACCCAGGCACACAGAGGCACCTTTCCATGCCAATCTCCCATGAAGATCCTGATGGACAAAAAAAATGTGATCTTTATAAAAGAATCACTCTATTTAAATTATGGAAATTGGATAGCTCTCATAGTTTCTTAAGGGATAGAGGCAGAAAAAGCTAAACTGTGCATTCATTTCTTTAAAAAAAAAAACTCATGTAATATTAGCAACTGGACAAACTGTCCTTCAATTTCATATGCATCAGGAGAAGGAGCTAAGAAAACATACAGTCCTCGGAAACATTTCCTGGATTCTTTCCTCATTTTTTTAAATTGAGAAATTTATTTTTTGAACAACCATACAAGTTTTTAACAAAATAATATAAAATGTATATAGATTCTGAAGATTAGATTTACCCCCAAGAGTGCTCTACCCCAATTACCTACCCTTATCCCTCCCTTCCCCTTCCCACAATATCTCTAAAAAAGTATTATGTTGTATAACATTACACCTTATCTGGATTTAATAGACACCTTTCTCAATGGGCAGGGTCTAGTTCCAGCCTCCACAGATGAGTGAAGACATTCGACCCTTGATTCTCTGGGTTATGCTGATTTCACTGAGCATAATTTCTTACATAGCCATCCATTTACCTTCAAAGGCTGCAATATCATTGTTTCTAATTGCTGTATAAAATTCCATGATAGATATGTACCACAGTTTTTTGATCCATTCATCCAGTGAGGGACATCTGGGTTGTTTCCATAATTTAGCAATTATAAATTGAGCTGCTATAAACATTGATTTTGCTGTGTCACTATAATGTGCTGATTCTAAATCCCCTGGAAAAAATATGCAGGAGAGGAATAGCAGGATCATATGGTGGGCTCATCCCTAGTTTTTTGAGGATTCTCCACACTGCTTTCCAGAGGGGCTGTACCAGTCTGCAGCTCCACCAACAGTGTGTTAGTGAGCCTATCTCTCTACAGCCCCTCCAGCATCTATTATTATTTTCTTTATTTTTGCCATTCTGACTGGCATGAGGTGATATCTTAATGTAGTTTTCATTTGCATTACTAGTGATTTAGAGCACTTTCTCATGTATTCATTGGCTTGATCAATGTCCTCTGTTGAGAAGTTTCTATTTAGCTCTTTGGCCAATTTATTAATTGGGTTGTTTGTGTTTTTGTACTTGAGGTCTTTGAGGATTTTGTAGATTCTGGATATGAGGACCCTGTCAGAGGAATCATAGCCCATGATTCTCTCCACTTCTGTAGGAAACTTCTTGACTCTTGATTGTTTCCTTGGCAGTACAAAAGCTTTTTAGCTTTATGGCATCCCATTGACTGATTTTTGACTTTACTTCCTTCACTTTAGGAGACATGTTGAGAAAGTCTCTGGCTACTCCCAAATGCTGAAGTGTTGGACCTAATTTGTACTCCATCAGTTGCAAGGTAGCTGCTTTAATTCCTAGCTCCTTGATCCATTTTGATTTGATTCTCATGCAAGAAAGATATGGGTCTAATTTCAACATTTCCACAAATATAGAAGTACTCTTTCTTCCCCCTGTTTTCTTCTTGGATCGGGGTTGAGAATTACACAGACGATTTGGCAACCTGAATGAACATAGGAGAAAGCCAACTGTATAACTAAAGGAAGTAGTTCCCCCAAACCACCACTGAGGAAAATTTCAAACTTTGTTGCTAAATCCTGAATAATAACTAAAACCATCACCAAATGCTCCTTCTCACCAAGAAGTAGAGCATTTAGTTTGCTAACTAAGGTCTTTGAATGACACCGAAGGCTTTCAGGACATTCAAGGCAGTCCACTTAGGAAAATCCATGGCTCCAACCCCTGCAAACCAAGGAGGAGAAAATGGAATTCCCTGTGGAGGGAAGAAATCCTGTAGACCCAGGGCTGTGGGGAGGGCAGGTGGGGATAAGAATTCCCACCACTCCACTGGGGTTCTGGGAGTCATGGTGAACTCCATCACCAGCAACCGGCTCCTAGAGAAGTACCTGAAGTCACAAGGAAGCGACAGTATGGCACCCCAGAACTGCCCCAAGGGTAGCCTCTCCGCCATTTTCCCAGTCTCCCGCACCCTGCAGCCTCCTTCAGGTGATCTACTGGTAAAATGGAATTACAGCACAGCTTTATTCAGGGAGGCTGGATGAGTATCTCATCTCTAAAATCAAAACCTGCTCGGTTTCACCTCCATTTTGCCTCTTATCCAACAGGGAACATCAGCTTCACCTGGGAACTTGACCGTGTACACAAATTCTTAGTCCCAACCCAGATCCAAGACTCTGAAACTCTGGGAGGGGTGACCAGCCGGCTGTTTTTGCCTAGGATTCCACCACACACGGAAGTTGGGGAACCTGAACATTCGACAGCAGCACAATCATGAAAAATTAGCCTGGAAGACATCTGGGTGTTGGGCCATAGAACAGGTGTCCTCTGTTCACAAAAGGTTTTCACTACAAATTGTTTTCCTGAACAGTTCTTTACTAAAAAAGAAAGAAAGAAAAGAAAAATTCTGGCATGTAGCATTTTAAAAGGAGCAATTTATTGCAAACAGCCAGTCCAAATAAATCCTTCTGCCTTTGTAGTTTCCCTCACAATCACACATTATTTAAAGTGTCTGTCTTTTGTAATTTTTATGGCACCTAAAGCAATACAAATCCTCTACAAGCTCTGGCAAATATGGACTAGTGCAATAATAAGTAACTGGGAGTCAGCACTCATTAAAATTAGTAAGGTCTGGTTTCCTGTAGATTACCAAGGAATATGGAAGGGGCGGGAGAACTCAGATAAAAAGTGCCTTGACTAAAAGAAAGGAAAGAAGCAGAACATTTATTCTGAACAGCTGCCAAGACGTCACTGCACGCTTACAGTAAGAGGGATGGAGAACAGAGAAAATTATTTAAAAACCTCTTTTCCTTGAGACTTAAGTTAATCATTGTCCTGCTTTAGGACACCAGGTCAATACTTTTTTTTTTTTTTATAAAAGACATAAGCAAATGAAGAATATTAGCAAGAAATATGCTTTAAATTATTTAAAGGATACAGACTATCTTCCATGGACAGAAATTACTTGTCCTCAATCCTGAGGTTCAAGCGGACAATTTTCTTTTCTTTTTTAAAGAGAGAAGGACAGAGAGAGAGAGAGAGAGTGAGAGAGAGAGATTGACAGAGACAAACTGAATCGATTTTTATTTAGTTTTTCACATAGCCTTTGCAGCCGTGACACATATTTGTGTATGTGGTGCTGGGGTTTGAACCCATGTACTCCAAGCACCGCAGCTGCGAGCCACCTCTCCAGCCCGACAGTTTTTTTAATAAAACATTTTCTTCATAAACTGTTGATAATATATCATTTTTACCCAAGACTGGAACAAACACATCAGCCGATGAAATTCCTCAGCAATACTCAGGCTGCTACGTAAGTCAGCATTAGTAATACATGTTAGCCTGCCTGACTTGCATTGTATTAAAGTCAAGGAAAAATAAGATGAGAAAGTAAGAATGCAGAGGTGGTGTGATAAGAGTGGACAGTGATGATCATTTGGGGAGGACAGGTGGATTCAAATGTCTGCATATATATGGTTAAGACTAAGCTAAGAAGCAACCATTTCGCTTTCAATCTATTCATTAGAGGTTAGTAAAATTAACCCTTTTCTTTCCATTCTTTCTTTGATTATTTAGCAGATGAAAGACTCTAATCCAGCAGCGAAGCCCTGGTTCTATATTAGAATGGCCTACGGAGTTCCTTTTTTTTTTTTTTTAATTGCTACCCCACCTCAGAAAAACTGAATGACAATGACTTAGGGGGAGCCCCAGGAACATACATGAGAACTGAAAAACACTATTCCAGTTGGATTTTTAATTTTTTTTAAAATCAATTTGGGGAAAACTGGCTTGGTCATTTGCTGGACAGGCCTGTTCCATTCTGAAGGATCAGGAGTACAACACAGTCTTATGCTATCTTAGCATTCCTGGGAGATGGCTAGCACACCCTATAAAAGAGGAGGATGTAGTAAATCCAATATTTCCTCATTATTGCCATGGTGAGGGAAGAGGGCGCACAGTCTGATGAGGAGCCATTGAAACGGCACATCTGAATTCCCTGATGGCAGAAGACACCAGGGGAGAGAAGGTGGGCAGGCTGCTGTGGCCCTTCTTCCTTCTTCTTTATCCACCCCAATAACAGGTACCCATGGCGCCCGGACTCCAGTACTCTGAACGTGAACCAGTAAGAGGTCAGTTCATAAAGGTCATGAAGGTCATTTAACTCATTCCATGGGGGCGGGGGGTGCAACACAGGGTGTAGAGGGTTATATTCATATATCTCAGGAAGAAATTCAGGTCTTCTGAAACTTGCCCACAGTTTAAATCATTCTCTCATAGTCCAAGAACACGAGAGTGTACACCGTTAAGTCGAAACTTAAAGAGCTGAGAGGCAGAAATTTCACTTTGGCTGGCAAATACATGCTTAATATTTGTTCTGCCTCAGCTGACATCACCCGGATCACAAAGACAAGCCAGAGTCAGGCAAGGCCCTTCCATTACTCAGCATCATCGATGCCTCGATGCTGTAGTTGCAAGAGCTCTTTGACAACTGACTAGTCATGGGGACCTCTGGTAAATCAATTGTGGTAGAAACTTTATGATAACAGAATTTTATTCATATCTATGTATATGACTTATTGCTGGCAGGATAGTTTATATGATGCTGAGTCTCTGGTTAGAAAGGCTGTTCTACTTCACCATGCTCATCTCAATAAGTCACTTTGTGGTTTACTTCCAGGAATATGCTGAGGCACAAACTAGGGGACCCCTGTGGTCTTCAGAGCAAGTCAGGATGATCCTGGGCATTACATGCTATTGCAGATCTCATTTTTTCCCCTCTAGTCCATCTCAAAAACTGTGCTAAAAATTCTTATTTTCATTGTTGAGAAAATTCTCAACTCTATTATCTTAGTATATGATATCAACTCCTATTTTTATCATTGATCTCTTTCAAATTCAATATATCTAAACTTCAAAATCAATATATCTAAAATATATTCTTAGATATATCTAATCATTTATTTTGGCAGCTTTTCCTTGAGGTTTTTTTTTTTTCTTTGAGAGAGAGAGAAGGGGAGAGGGAGAGAAAAAGAAGAGAAAGGGAGAATCAACTTTATTTAGTTTTTCATCTGGTTTTCATTGCTCCAACATGTACAGGGTACCGGAGTTTGAACTCAGGTCCTTACACATGCTGGTCAAGTGCAATACCACTGAGCCACTGCTCCAGCCCCTTCCTTGGGTTTTAATGCAAACTCTAGAATAAGAACATCTAAGAAGATCAACCTAGTAGTGCAGAAAGAAATCCAACAGGATGGCTGGGTTTATTGGCTTTAACATGGAATGATGGCTTTGCTCTTTGCTAACAATTTCTACCAAGTAATATTTTAGGACATATTTTGGAAACTTACTGGGGACTTTTACTCTATTTCACAATGGCATGACTTTATGATAACAAGTTTTGATTCCTATCACATCCAGTACAACAGCAGGCCAAGCAAGGTCCTGAATGTTCAGTATCTTATTCAAGGGCAGTATTTACAGTTCTGACAAAACCATTCCAGACCATCTGAGTCAATGAACGTCCCCCTTTACGTTTCTTCCCCTCTTCAAGTTCATTCACAGCGATAATATCTTGCATGATATCTTATAGGATAACATGTTCCAAGACAGGTTAACAATTTAAGTTATAACATACATAGTTTTACCCCAGGCACCCTTTCAGGAAGAGTGGTTCAGGAGGCAGATAAGGAAGCTGCATCCAAGTTCACTCCTTTAGGAAGCAAATGGAGGGGGTGGTGAGTTGGCTCAGCAGCACAGCACTTGCCTGGCATGCACAAGGACCTGGGTTCGATCCCTAGCACTATAGACACAATTAAGTGGAGGAAAAACAAGAACCAGATGAAAAAATAAAATTAACTCACTCTCCCTCTCTCTCACTCTTTCAAAAAGGAGGAGGGGGAGGAAGAAGAGGAGACGCAGGAGCAACAGCAGCAAATGAAGGGTGAGGGAGAAGCACAACATGGTAAGGAATGCCCACGCCGGACACGGAAGGACTAATCCTATGTCTTGCCTCTAGAGTAAACATCAGAGCCCTGTGAAAAGAGAACAGAAGAGTTCTCTGATTCCTTCATGCCTGGGTCTAAGTAAACCTGGCATTTGGTCTTAGTAAGGTCTTAAAAACTCTCCATCTTTCCAGTCAAGAATGTTCAGTCTCCTGTAAATGTCACTCCGATCTCCTGATATCCTGCCATGACATCCCAGACATGAGACAGGAGAAAACGCGGCTGGCTGATGCAGATTCTATTCCTATCCTCTCACTAGGCTGACTTTGCCAGCAGCTAGTTCAGTTCTTGAACACTTCCAAAAACATGTCTTTACCACTATATTTCTAGACTAGAGATTCAAATTTAAAGTGTAAGGAAAAGCCCCAGTTTAGATGTGAGCCCAGACATATGACTTCATTCCCAGCCTCTCCAATACCATTCATTTGGACCCCAGTTTATTCCGCCATACAGTGGAAAATAACAAATCGCGCTGGTAAATGCTGTCAGATTTTTGTAAACTGATGTTTTTAAAAGATAGAAGTGAAGAAGGATGGGGGGAAGGTCTTCCAGCACTTTGTGATCTATCTAGCAAAGGCACAAACTACCTGCACCATCAACACCAGATCATGTATCATGGATGGAACTTGTGATTCCGTGGTGCTCAAGAGCATCTATAGGAGAATGATGACAACAGTGTTAGCATTTAAATATGGCAATCAAGAGGAGGAAATGTGACATAGGGGAAGGGATTCAAATCCAAGCCAACTGGCTTTGAATTCTACCACCACCATTAATGACATAATCTAAGACAAGTTACTGCATCACCTATAAAATGGGAATAAATTTTTCTTATTGGCATAACTTTGAGTATTAAATGATAGGTGGCATGCACAGGGCCCAGTATGATGCTGACACTTAGTAGGTATGTGCAAAAGGGTAGTGATCATTAAGTTTCAAAACTGGATTTTATGCCTGGTGTGGTGGTGCACACCTGTGATTCTAGCAGCCAGGGAGGCTGAGGAAGGAGAATCACAAGTTCAAGGCCAGCCTCGGCAACTTACAGACCCTGTCTCAAAGTCAAAAATGAAAAAGGGCTATGGCTCAGTGGTTAAGCACCTCTGGATTCAATCCTTGGTACGACCCCATACCAAAATATGAATTTTATGATGAAAACTGATACATGCCAATCATCAGATTCTACTTACCCACTACTACTAATAATAATGAGTTACTTTTAAGTCCCCCACAGTAACCTTTGCCTTTTAACTTCCCAGAGTCTTTATCATTACGAAAAGACAATCTCTGCAGAAGACACATGTTAAACACTTCCTCCAGTGAAACTTCCAACTCCTCAGATAGCACTGAAGGCATGAAGTTCACACACTTACGGAGGACAGGAACACGTGTGTCAGAGCACAATGGACAGGAAGAGTTAATTCAGTGAAAATAACCAGAAAAGTAGGAAGAAAGAAACAGTAAATCAAATATGATCAATTCCATGATGAATTCATGAAACCGGAAAAAGCTCTGCTCTATAGTCAACCCATGCCACAAACACTCCAATTCAATTTTTAGAATTCCCTTTTAATTAACCCATTGCCTTTTTAGGTATGCTTCTTTGCACCATATTTTTAATGTTGCTCTAGAAAATATAATACACCTCCCTAACTTTTCACAATCTACTAGTTATATTATCCCACTTCACATATAAACCTTGTAACTACATATTCCATTCGACACACTCCCTCCCCAGTACTATAATTAATGCTGTGTTATCTGTCACATGCACTACATCTACACACAAGATAATTCTTTTTCTGTAAATCACCACCTGTATTTTAAATAAACTGAGAGAAAGCACAGTCTGCTTTCCTTACATAGATACCTATGGTATCCAGTGTGCTGCATCACTTCCTGGGAAATCCAGGCTTCCTATCTTCTTATTTCCATGCACCTTAATGAATTTTAGTACTTCTTGCCATGTAGATCTGTTGGCAGTGACATTTCTTATATTTCCTTTTATTAAAAAAAAAATCTTTGCCTCTGTTCTTGAGGAATATGTTCAGTGGATTTAGATTTCTCATTTGACAGTTTTTCTCTTTTAGGATTTTTTTTTTTTAAAGACAGAGAGACACACACAGAAAGAATGACTTTTATTTATTTTTTCATCTGGCCTTTGTTTCTCTGACTTTAGTTGTGTATGTGGTGCTGGGGTTTGAACCCAGGTCCTTGTGCATGCCAAGCAAGTGCTCCAACCGCTGAGCCACCGCTCCAGCCCTGAACAGTGCTTATTTTAACAAGCAACTAACTTTTGTTAAACTATAAACTCTGGGGGCTGGAGCGGTGGCTCAGCAGTACTGAGCTTGCCTGGCATGGATGAGGACACAGGTTCAAACTCCAGCATCACATACACAATGAAGTGTTGGAGCAACAAAGGACATGAAAAACTGAATGAAATTGATTCTTTCTTTCAGTATCCCTTTCTTTAAAAAAAAAAAAAACACAAAACAAAAACTATGAACTCTGTCTTGTCTGTAAGAAGCAACAGATCAAATCTCAGTCCCATTGTCCCATTCTTTTCATCATTTGCTATGCTGCTCTGAGTCTATTCAGTACACACAGGGTCCAGTAGAGACCACATATAATGGGGAAAATACGCCAACTATATGCCAAGTCTTTCTGTGCCCAATGAAGCTTCATTGTATCCTACCCCACTGCAAGAGATACACTGCATTTACTTCCCATGGCTAAGAAGCATTCTCCACTGTGCGTTTCAACTCCTTTTCAAGCTGTCACTCATATCTGGTCTCCATTTGCTGGGCCTCTAATTCCCAAGCGTAGCAGGTAGCAATGAGTAAACCAGATGACCCCAGATGGCCCAGATGCACATCACATCGCACTGAATCTCACTAGGGGAAAGTTATTTTCAATTCTTCTTCAACTCTTCTTATTCTGTCAAGGAATAAATCTCAGTTTGGTGCTAATATGCCTTTAACACCTTCCTAATAGCGACTAATTTCCCCTTTACAACACAGAGGCAGCAGGGATCACATGAAGAACCTTCTCCAGGCAACAGCATCTAGCTAGAAACGAATGACGTTATTTGGGGCTCACTCAATCTATTTTTAGCAACCTTCTACTTGTAGTGATACTATTTTCCATTTGTGATAATGATTATTTACTTTTTAAAACTAAATCCACGAAAGGTGAATAGATTAAAAATACTAAGTGACAATATTGGGTATATATATATAGATAATGGGGGAAATATTTGTGGTAGATAACTCCAGTTGCTATAAGATCTGTCCTCACGCCCAATCTCAGTAGCTTAACACAACAGAACTTTCTTCTTGCTCATGAAAATGCTGATAATGAACTCTGGGTGTTTCTGGCCAGTGGCAGATTTTCACGCATTTCTTCATGAACTCATGACAGAGCCTCGGTCTCCTTCAGCATGGATTCTAAGATCACTCTGAGCATATCTGGCCAGCAGACAGGGAAAAGAAAAGAGGAGACAGTATAGGAAGAACAGCAGACGGCATAGGAAGTTGTTTTGGGCCAGGCTTAGAAGACACATATGGTCCTCTCTGGACACCTGTGTACAGATGGGGTTCTCGTGGGAGTTGAGGGTTCCCACCTGCATTGATAACCCTCCTAATTCCTCCTAAAGCTGCATTAATAACCCCCCAATCCCTTCCTCCCCTCCCTGCCCTCTTCCTTTCTTCCCCCAGCTTCAGAGTTATGGTTCCCTGTGTGTGTGAAAATTCACCTACGTTGAGTTTATTTTTGAGCCTAGCTAACCTTCAATCTGTCTTAGATTTTACTCTAGCTTCCACATATAAGAGAAAACATTCAGCCCTTAAGTCTCTGAGTTTGGGATATTAACTTACTCTATCAATATCCATCCATGCATGAATATGTATCAATTCCCTCCAATGTGTCAAACGAATTTTAAAAAATAAATAAATAAAAAATAAAAAGACGACATATGGTTTTGCTCACATTCCACTGGCTGGAACTCAGTCTATGGCCATGCTTAACTGTGAGGCAGGCAGGAAAGGAGTTCAGCTCTATGCCCAGAAGAGCATTTTGGATTTGGTGAGCTGAAGGTTTCAGAAACTCATTGCAGTTCAAGAAGCTTTGTGGTAGGTTAGACTCCTTTAAAGCAGAGGAGAAGCGGGAGCTAATATTTCTCAAAAACCTGACTTTGGATATTAATCCCTCTCCTTCTGGCTTGCCTTCCGGTCCTCAGCATCAGGCCTCTACCCTAGAAAAGTAAAGGGACAACCAGACAGATCTCAGAGATGTCCCATCCATTTTGGGAGACTTACACATACAACCTGGGTGCTCACTCCAGCTCCTGGCGGCCCAAGTCTCCTGTTCCCTGGGCACCCGTTCCTTCCTAGCAGTTTTGTAATCTCAGTTTCCTAATCCTGTCTCTCACCTTCTCTACAAAGTCTTTGCTTTCTGAGAGTTCAATTAGATAACCTGAAAAAGTAACCAGTGTTAATGTTAATTGAAAACTCTTCCTTCCTTCCCTCCAGGGAAATTAAGAACATCTTACACGGAGGCTTCCTGGAGTCACACTGCTGTTCCCAATGTGTCCTAGCCACATGTGGCAACAATGGCAGCCCCTGCTTGAGCCACCACAGGTCAGGGAGGGACCCCCACCTGGGAGGGTGGGGCCTTTCCTATGGAACCACAGTCATCCCACCAAACCCACTTCCAGAATATCCGGCTGGTCCTAGCTGGCCACCCTCAACCCAGAGTAGGCGCCAGTTCTTTAAAGGCAGGAAACAACCCTCCCCAGGGTTAACTTTGATCTCCCCAGAGCACAGAGGCCCATGCAGGATCTAAGCACCAGACCTGGGCTCAGTGAAGGTAACTGAACTGAATTCAAAATATTGATCAGCATCTTTGAGACCATAGCAGCCACTGATAGTGTTTTACATGCTCCCTAAAACAGAATATTTTAAAACAATCAAGAACAGTTAGTGTCAAACCTTTGGTCATTCCACAAATGTCATAATTAAGGAGTCAATCCCTGACACTTTGTCAGAGCAGAATGGAGGCACCCTACCACGCCAGCCTTCACTCAACAGTGACCTGAGCTTGACCCCACTGTTTTAAATTCCCGTGAACTGTTGGCAGAGGCATGTGAGCAGATATTAATTTCTATAAATATGTTCAGGAGAGAGGTAGCCCCTGCAATAAACTAGCATTTCATATTGGTAAAATGCTATACTAGCAAAAAAGGCTTTAATGCCAGGTCTAAACACCCCGCACACACTCACCACATTTTAATGAATACGTAGCGCTCCCAGATTCAAAGGGGTGGAGGTGCCTTAGAAAGAGTTTGCTTTGCTTGTTGGCCATAATATCTTTAAGAGCACCTCCACCTCAGGGGTCTCCGCTGCCTCATCCTATTTCCACAAAGTGTGGGTTCTGGAGCCTGACTGCAGAGACTTGAATCCTGATTCACCATTTTCCAGTTATGAGATTTGGGGCAAGTTACTTCACACGATGGCTAAGATTTGCTTTAAAATTCTTTAATCAGTCAGGCACATTGGCACATGACTGTAATATCAGCGACTGGGGAGGCTGAGGCAGGAGGATCACAAGTTCAAGGCCAGCCTCAGCAATTTAGCAAGGCCCTAAGCAACTTAGCAAGACCCTGTCTCAAAATAAAAAATAAAAAGGGCTGTGGATTGGATTGATTAAGCACCTCTGGGTTCAATCCCTGGTACCACCTCCTGCCAAAAAAATGGATTTTATGCTGAAAACTCAAACATGCTGGTCATCAGATCCCACTTACCCACTACTAATAATATTATGAGTTACTTTTAAGCCTCCCACAGTTACCTTTGCCTTTCAACTTGCCAGAGACTTCCTCATCTTTAAGAAAAGACAGAAACAAGGTGAGCAAAATAAAATGAGCTAAACCTGTAGGAGCAAAATATTGGTGATCATTAAAGATAGATAAAATCAATTCATTCTATCTATTTTCATGGTGTCTTTGAAAATTTCCATAAAAATTCTTAAATGATACTTTATCAGATATAGAAGTAATTTATTAAGGCCTCCTTTCAATGAAAAACTTTCTCCTCTACTCCAGAGATAAATGTTAGAAAATGTACTGGGAATTCGATCTTTATTTGCAACTATGCAGAACAATTTTCTTTAGGTTTCCCTGATCTCACAGGTTAATGAGAAGGAATTACAGGACGGAAAGCCCTATTTCCCCCCCCCATCATCAACTGTTCAAACCTAAAAAGAAATTAAAAATTTTGATTTCGATTTTACTGCAGTCTCAGCTTCTGATACGCCAGGCACGATTCTGAGTATCTGGACACAGTTCAATGTTTACTCTTAAATTCCAGCACCTCCATACCTGCCCTTGGGGTATGGGTGGGGTCTAGAAGATACCTGGAGAGAATATGCTGCCTTCTCTCTCAAGCACCAACACAACTGCTTTCTCCCTGCTGACTCCAAAACACACATCCTGTGCCCGCAGAGCAAGGGGACAGCGAGACAGCATGCTAGGCTCATATGTGTGTGGTTTCTTCTTTTTTCCCCAC
Source organism: Aplodontia rufa (assembly GCA_004027875.1). Taxonomy (NCBI): domain Eukaryota; kingdom Metazoa; phylum Chordata; class Mammalia; order Rodentia; family Aplodontiidae; genus Aplodontia; species Aplodontia rufa. The sequence continues at coordinate 16,762 of PVKS010016214.1, forward strand.
CACCATAGCAACTTTCACACGTACGTAATGCACTGAGAAAAGGGGATGTCATCCTGCAGAGGCTCACAGCGCCAACATAAACGCAAGTTCTAGGAATATAAATCACTTACCAGCAGTCTCCGTTAGGGCGACATGCGATAACATCAAAACTGCACAGACTGGGGAAAGACTGTTTTGAAAGATCTCCCCAAAATCATCAATTTTTAATTATACCCCAATCAAATACTGATAGATCAAATAAAATACAGAGATTGCTTTCTTCTATGTCTTAGAGAAAAAAAATAAACTCCAAATATAATTTATGACTTCTCTCATTCATCTTCATCAGCTAACTAAACCTGGGCCTGTTATTTTAAGGTAGTCTAAAAGTAAAAAACAAAGTCAGTTTGAATTAATAGTTATGCCAAAGTAAAAGTTAAAAATATACCCAAAACTAGTAAATATCACCATCAGGGTGAGAGAAACTATACCACGACAGCTCTAATTATTGCATTCTCTTGTTTTGTACTTCCTAAGAGCAGCAGTTAAGTCTCTACCTAGACATCTGTGGAGAGTGTCACGTTCTGCTCCAGCAGACCTGATACCAGTTCACCTCCTCCAGCTGCACAAGGGCTGAGCTCTTCACACTGCAGACCTGGGTCAGAGTGTGGATGCAAACTTTGCGCATAGCATCTTTGATGACTTGGGATGGAGTTCCAATCACCACTTAGCTTCCATTCAGTATGAGCAAGTACAAGCTGGTATGCCTCACACCCATCAAAATCAACACAAGCTAAAGCATGCCTTGGTTTCTATCTAAGTCTCATTACATGGACCACCTGTAAGTTCTGAAGTCTAAATATTGCCCCTCACCATTTTGGCCATGAGGAAGTCCCTTCCCCTGAACTTCCAAAGAGACTTCCTTGTCTCTTTTATGAGCATTTTCTGGGGAAGCATTTTGTAAAGCATTCACAGATGGATTTTTCTTTCTTTTCTTTTTTTTTTAAGAGAAAGGGACAGTGAGAGAGACAGAATCAATTCGATTTAGTTTTTCATGTGGCCTTCATTGCTCCAACACTTTGTTATGTATGTGGTTCTGGGGCTCGAACCCACGTCCATGAACATGCAAGGCAAGCGACACAACTGCTGAGCCACTGTCAGCCCGTGGATTTTTTTTTTTCTTTTTGTCAATACTCCCTTATAAAAATACTAAGCTAGACTGATAGGCTGACTTTGGAAAAATACTTGCTGGTAGTAAAGACAATGATACTCACTCAATATTCCATGGGTTCCCTCTTTCCAAGCCCTTGCAGTTAGGATGGGTCATGTGACAGTCCTGACCAATATATTGTGGGCCGAAGTAACCAGTGTCACTTTTAGGCCAAAGCATAGAAGAGCTGTCACAGGATCTTCAGGCTGTGTCTTCTCTTGTCTTGTGGAGTTGCCAATGTTACAAGTGTCACATGTACAACTGTTGCCATCAGTCTGGGTCCTGGCTGATTATCTGAGCCCCCAACTCTTGAGGGTGGATATGTATAGTGAGCAAGAAACCCACCTTGGTGTGTGAAGCCACCAGAAGCACATCTATCCTATCCTGAATAAGAAAAATGGCTAATGTTCAAAAATCTTGAGATTTTCACCCAACCAGCTTCACAACATTCCAGATGCCTTATTTCTGCAAACTCTTTTTTGTACTGATGAATGAGAAGGACAACATGCAAGGAACCGGTGTATCACAGCCCCCAGATGTCCCCAATAGGACACATGAGCAAAGCTTAAACACTATAGAAGTCTGATCCATGTCTTGCAGGGTTGCCCTGAAAGTCTCCCTAAAATGCAGGGGCATAAGTAGACTCGTCCAGAGCTGCCTTGAGGCAGCTTGTCATGTATGTCACCATCTTGTGGAAGACTGCCACAAGACCTCTCCCATTCATCTTCCTTGTTTCAGTAGGGCACAGGACTTGTTGCCTTGTGTCCCCTTCTTCCTTGGGGCATAGCTGCAGGTTTGTGTCTATAGAACTGCTTGACTGTAACTTAGAAGAGGCTTCGCTGGGGCAAAGTGGCCTGTCTTTCATGCCACCTCTCATGTGGGCTCTCCAGTTCAACGTATCCTGTGTGCAGGGACACAGAGGGCTGTCACCGTGCTCATCTTGCTCTAGTTGCCTGTGCAAATGATAGATTTCCGACTTCACCTGGACTTCCTGACACCTTATTGGGCAAATCCATGGAGTTGTGGAAAGCCGGCCTATTAACTGCCCCACTAGCCACCACACAGAGGCCTGGGGACAGCTTGACCGGTTGGCACAATAAAAGACAATTTTTATAACTATCACTTGGCCTCAGATGGATTTGTGCTGGGTTCTTTTTTCTGCTAAAAGGAATGAAATGGGGCTTCAGTAGGACAATACATATAATTTGAAGTTGCAGAAGACACACACACACACAAAACAAGCTGTGTCTCCAACCACTCACTTCTTCAACACCTTACGGAGTATGCATCAGGTTTACAGTCAAGGCCTCGTTTCAGATATCTGTGGTACCACCTGGTTAAGTCTGAAGTGTGCTGGATGGTGGCCATGGACTTTGGCAGAACCCATAAGAAAAAAGTCAATACGCTTCCAACATACAAGGGTACAATTCGTGGCACCTAGGATTTTGGCCGTTCCAGTGAGTTAGAAACCTATATCACAAGAATAAACAATTTCTTTCAACTTAAATAGAAAACAGCAATACTAACACTAAATTTTCTGAATATAATAAACGCCAATGGTACACACTTGTGTTCACTAAGTACTAAACATCAGGGATCATGTGAGGAAACGGGTTTACAAAATAAATGGAATTCTATCTTTTGACATAAACCAAAAAGTTCTCAAGACTGGCGATGCTGTCTTGGTGGCGAAGTCCAGGAGTACACCTGGAATACGAGACTTTGGATGTGAGTAAGTGCATAGGAAACTTTGTGAATTGCAAACTTCCTATACTTGGGGAAACGGTGCGACCACAGAAAGCATTCCCTGCCGGAAAGCTCACAGCACAGCCCTGCCCTATGCTACCAGGCAGAGCGGCGGCACAGATTCCTTCTCTCAAGCTTGCATACACCCTTTTGAGAGCAAGAGTCGTCAGGATGATTTTGATGGTTGTGAGGGAGAGATTTTTCTGAGAAAGAGAAAGAAAAAAATATGTCTGACATTATTTCTGGAAAGGAGAACATCATTTCCTTATAGGACTTAGAAAGAGTCTATTTTAATGATTCTGGGCAAAGAATCATGAGTAAAAAAAAAAACCTGTGCTTTCAACATAAAGGATGTGGATGGAAGAGATGCTGTGTGCTGGTAAAAGCCACAGTGCGTCCTGATGAAGCACTCAAACAGCCATGCTATCTGAGGGAAATAACCTAATGTTCTAAGCAGAAACTGTTAGGCCTAATTAAAAAGAAATTGTAAAGTGCTGTTCTTTTTATTAGTATCTGAATTAAAATGTTTATCTAGGCTTTCTCTGTGCCAGGCATGATGCTAGACAGAACGAGTACAAAGATGAACAGGATACATCTTCGGGCACAGTGGCTTGTAGCTGTTTCTGTCTTGAAACTCCACTTCTGCACTCTTCCTGGGTTCCTGAAGTAACCAGTCATGTTCAGTTAAAAGGATTTGGAATTTGGCACCACCAAGATAATGATTCAGGCAAGAATTCTCCATGAATATGGACAACACTAGACCAAAGTTTGGAGGGGAACAGGCGAATCACAGTTCTCAAAATGTTACTCCAGAGGTACTTACTCATGTTGTTTTGAAAAGGAGAAATGTCTACAATGGAGAAATCTAATGGGGTACTGGTTGAACCAGGGATTAAATTTAGCACCACCAATAATGGTGCAAGCAAATATTCAGCAGCTCCTGGTCTGAGGCAACAGGAAGGACAAACATTAACCACACGGGACCCTGGCAAAAGTCATGATGAGTCTGATCACGAGAAAGTAAATAGACAAGCACAGTTATGAGTTATGGGACTATGCCAAAAGGAGGACCAGGACTTCTCCATACCAACCTGCACCATTACACCAGACAAAAACATGGAGAACTATTCAGACTAGAGAAGACCGAAGAGAGAACGGAACAACTAGAGGTTTCATGAGATCCTGATCAAAGAGAGTAACGCAGGTGATCACGGGAACTACTGCGGAAATCTCAACACGGACTGTGTGGTTTTTCCACTTTTTAAATCTATCTGTTGTTCCGCTCCTGCTACGCTGGGTGGACGGACGCAAGGCGGGGCTGGAGGAGCCAACTGGTCCCCATGGCGGCCACGCCGGAGCCTGGCGAGCCCGGGAAGGGGAAGGTAGAATCAGAAGATCATGTGATGTTGGAGTAGAAGGTTTTATCTTGGTGACTTTAGGATGCTGGTTCCACTGAAGGTACAATTATGCAAAGCAAAAAATCCAGGAAAGAATTGCCAGAGAAGGAATTAAAAATCAGATTTTATATGAAAGCACCCACCTTGATCCTGAAAGAAAAAAGTCAACAGCAGCAGCAGTAATTAAGCAACTTTGAACATATAAGTCCAAAGCATCTCCCTTGTGAGTGTGAACATTGGGCCCAACCACATTAAAACACTATGAACAATAAAGCAAGTTAATAAAGTAAAAAAAAAAATCTATCTGTTATCATCATGATATGTGATAATGGGATTCATTGTTACATATTTGTACATGCACATAATCGAACAATATACCTTGTCAACTTTATGCCCCAGTAGTTCCTCTTTCCCTCCTCCTCTCCCTTCCCCTATTCTACTCTACCTTCCTCTACTCTTCCAGTTTCCCTTCCAAGGCCTGGTTCTTAAGTGACAATGCCGATGTACATAGGGGTTAAACAGCATGTCAGTAACTGATTTTCAAATGGTTCAGAAAAAATGTTTATATGAATACATAAGAACATATATGGAAGGAGACACAGAGCAAAATAGTAAAATATTCACAACTGGCAAATTTAGATGAAAACTATATAGGTATGAATTTTACCACTCTCAACTCTCTTGTTTAATTTGAAACTTTTTGATAAAAAGAAAAAGTTGCGGGAGGATGCAGGGGGAAACCCTGGCATCTGATGAGCTCGTTAGTTCTAGTTGGGGTCATGGAAAACAGCAATTCTCAGGGGCCATGTGAATGAAGCCTGTGTACTTGGCCTCATAAACCCGTCTCTGACCAGCTGGGCCTCATCTGAGGGACAGGAGAGTCCAGAAAGTACATTCCTAGTTTGGAATCAAGATATTCCAAGTGCCACACCCAATAGAAAAATAAAGAGATTCATCTATTTTAGTATAGAGATGTAAAATAATCACACTTTGAAAAAAATAGACATTTTACTGTTACAGAGGCCACTGAAATACAGCACAAAATCTAAAACTGATGTATTATGAACTCTGCAGTTACTGACTTCAGGAACAGAGTTGACAGCTTTGGGGCAATGCGAGTGAGTGTCCTGTCGGCCCTGCCAATGGTCGTAAGTGAACCCTGGCTCAAGTGGGAACCCAAACATTAGACTTTGAAATTTTTCTTCTGAATTATGAATTCTCTGCTGAATAGTTAAGAGCATATGCCTTAAAATCCTGGCAGAAGTCCACATATGAATGAATTCATTATATGTTTTAAAGGAAACACATGAATTTTTGGTAACATTTCGATATCTAAGAAGAAAAAAATCCAGAGTTGTTATATGTACAGAAAGGAGTAAGAACTCAAGATCCAAATCTTCTGCCCTCTCTCACTGTCCTTTGTTTGCACCTGCAGAAAACACTGCACTATTTCCTAGGGAGAGTCGCCGTCGCCTCTACCATCTGCTCTACAGCCAGCCCAAGTCTCTCTTGCTCACATCATCTGGCTTCCTTATCATTATCCAGCAGCTTTCCAGTTGTGTCACCAAGACGAAAAATCAGATCCATGCCATAGAGTGATTACTTGTCTCGACAGCTTGTTTGATAATGACATTATCATAAAATGTCTCATGACAAAGGTGATGGAGTTCACCCCAACCAACACAAAATCCATGAAGTCCAACAAAATAAAGTTTCTGCTCAAAAGAAATATTTGTACTAAAGTTAGGCAAGATCAAAACAACTCTTGCCTTATCTTTTATTGCTCAATGATAGCATTTAGTAAACAGACCGTGGCCACGGGGGAGCATGCTACAGCTGGTATCATTCAGCTCTGCCTCCTTTCATACTTCAAAGAATCTGAGCATCCACTCCATCCCTCCAGCCCCAACTTCAGATTCTAGATGGCCTAATATGTGGCATCAGCTCTACTGAAATGAGTTATCACTGGTGTTTTCCTACCATTACTTTTATTTGACATTGTGAAACACCAATGTCGGGTATCAAAGTACTGAATGCCAGCGTAAAGCATTCAATACAAAGGAACACTATTTTTTTTTTCTGGTACTAGGGATTAAACCCAGGGGTACTATACCACTAAGCTACATCCCCAGCCCTTTAGCTTTTATTTGTTTGTTTGTTGTTGTTTTGTTTTGAAACCTGGGATTGAACCCAGAGGCACTTAACCTCTGAGCCACACCCCCAGCCCTTTTTCTATTTTTATTTTGAAACAGGGTCTTGCTAAATTGCTTAGGGCCTCGCTAAATTGCTGAGGCTGGCTTTGAACCTACAATCCTCCTGCCTCAGCCTCCTGAGTCACTGGGATTATAGGCATGCATCACCATACCTGGCAGGAAAAATATTTTTGATGGCTCTCCACACATCCTTATTTCTCTAAATACATAAAATACATTGTATGTTAATGTATAAAGAATAACATGCCAGGGCTGGAGCGGTGGCTCAGAGGTTAAGCAGTTACGGCGTTTGCCTGGCATGTGTGAAGACTGAAGTTCAAACCCAAGCACCACGTACACAACCAAGTGCTGGAGCAATGAAAACCAGATGAAAAACTAAATAAAATTGATTCTCTCATGTTTCTATGAGTTAAATTCAGATAAGATGTAATGCTTTACAATTTAATACTATCTTTAGATTTATAATGAGAAGGGGAAGGGAGGGATAAGGGAGGGTAATTGGGGGGGGCACTCCTGGGAACAGTTGCAATGTCCAGAATATATACACATCTTATACACATTTTATATTGTTTTGTTAAAATCTTGTAAGGTTGCTCAAAAATAAAAAAATTTTTAAAAAAATTGATTCTCTCTTCTCTCATTGTCCCTCATCTCTAAAAAAAAAAAAAAAAAAAAAAAAAAAATCCGAAACATACAGATTATACAACTGCACGCTTGCCTTTCCACTGAATGTGAGGCCATTACATGTCTTTGCCTTCACATATAAAGCCTAGACTTGGGCATCCTGAGGTTTAACTCACGCATTTTTTTTCTTTGTGTCTCCAGTCTGTCAAACACATGTAACTTAACTATTCTAATACAACCCTCCAAAAGCAAGCAGGGATGAGTACACACTCTATTCACAGTCCCCCACTCCACCTGAGTCTGTTGGTGGTGTAAGGAAATCATCATTGCTAGCCTGTGGCCCTGTCCTCGGAGGGGAGGCAACACCAGGACTGGTGAGTGGACTGGATGCATGCAGAAGAGCTAGAGAAAAAGCCAACGGGAACGAGAGAGAAGTTCAACCAATATGGACTCAGTTGAGGACGGCCCTGGGAAGGGAAGATGGCCTGAGTTAGATCATTTGGGAAGGGAATTCAGGGGAAGACAGAGATGTAAAAGGAGAGACAGAAGGAATCAAATATGGCATATCAGCAGGGAAGTGAGGTGGCCCTTGGCCGATAGGAGTTGAGGAAGAGTAGAAAAATATCTGTTGTTAGGTTGGTAGGTACCAATCATAACAAGCCCAGCAAGGAAAGCAGAGGAGAAGCCATTGACGGTGGGGATAAGAAATACAGGGCCACGGCTAACTTTAAGCAAGAAAAGGGTTTGAGGACAACTAGATCAGCTGCAGCAGTAACATGGGGAGCGGAGAGCTCGAGCTTCTCTGGTCTTGAACATGGCCACAGCACAGCACACGTTCTTTACTGTTGTCCATCTTTCTCTTCAACCAGACCACAGAGGAAAAGCCCACGTGAGCGCAAGGACATCTGAAGACCTGAAGCATTCTTAACCCATCAGAAAAAAATACTTTACTTGGAAGTCATTTGGAATTCTTTCAGCAGTTTTGCATCACAAATTTGAAAGTGAGGCGTAGAAAGTGATGCTATATAAAATAAAAAGACAGGTTACAGATGCCTGCTGTGTTGCTCAGGACATGTAAAATGACTTCTCACTAGAAAAATATGTCATTAAAGCAGAAAAACTAAGCAAATCAAAATTTTTTTTTTTGGTCTTTCCATTTCAGTGACCAACAGTGAGACTGTTGGAAATTTGGATTCATTTTAAACAACAATGAAAAAATTGTATTTGGATCTGGGCATCTCATTCAAATGGATTTTCATGAAACAGCGAAATGATGGGGCCTAAATGTAAATACCACTAAGGCCTCAGGAAGCTGGAAAGAAAACCAACCAGTAGGGAAAATGTGCTCCTGGTGGTCAGAGGCAGCAGTGATTCCTAGCAATTCCATGCTCTGCTTTTCTTGAAATAACAAACCCTCTGAAGGGAGATGGGCTCTGCTGTGGTGGTGATGGGAAAAACCTCAGCCAGCAGCCATGGGAACTGCCTAGTCAGATTTGGCAGATACCAACTCTGGGAGTAAAGTCCACAGCAAGCCTCAGGATGCAGAAAGGCTCATCAATTGCACATCTTCAGAAAATGATCGAGACAAAGGGATTTGAGGCCAAAGTCAGAAGCTAACTAGAAAAAGACAGTGGCCTCCAACAATCAGCCCTAATGTCAAATGATCCTCATAAGTTCCCCGAACCTCCAGTTCCTATTTCTTTTCAGTTTTATATGGGTGGGGAGGGGACAGGGAGAACAGGCTGCTTAAGGCAAAACTGCTATTTTGTGCTGCCATTCTGAGCAGAACCTTGAAAACGAACTCAAACCCTACATCCAGCTCATCCACGTCCACCAGACCCTGGAGGGAACATCCCTTTATAAACTTCTCCAGCCTGGAGATGGCACACACCTCCCGAGTTCACTTACTCCAAGGGATCAAGAAGTTCCTCGTGTTATAGGACTAAAGGGCATTCTCTTCACTCATTTGACCCCTAGATCAGATCTATCCTAAAAGGTTTAAAAATAACTACCAAAAAAATCAGCAACTGAACTTTTTTTTTTTGTTACTACTGTGTCTTCTTTCTTGCTACCAGCAGTACCAATGCCAGACCACAAGCAATTTGTGAAATTCAGCCTTCTTTATTTTTAAACCTGTGCATAGAGCTACTTAAGCAGGAAGGAGGAGTGAGGGTTTACCAAATGAAAGAATCAACAGGCTCACCCCTAGTCTAGAAGGGTTTTCAGAGTGGTTTGAGGTGCCCTGAAAGCCTCTGCTACCCTGTCAGGTGTCTATGAGGTCAAACCATCTGGATCATAACACTTCGATGTCATATGCCACTGTCACTCTCACTCCCCATAATGGTGAGTGGAGTTCACCAGGCGCCAGCTGCCACGAGATGACATCACCACTCTGCAGCTAACTGGTTGTGTGTTCACAGGTTCTTGCACTTTAAAAAATTCTTCATTGTGTCTCAGCGGTTATGGTGCTTGCCTGGCATGCATGAGGACATTGGTTCAAACTGCAGCACCACTTACACAACGAAGTGTCAAAACAACGAAAGCCACAAGAAAAACTAAATAAATTTCTCTCTTTCTCTGCTTCTCGCTGTCCCTCTCTCTCTTTAAAAAAAAAAAAAAAAAAACTTCATTGTATTACTAAGTACCCCTTTGCTGATACTACAATAAACATGCATAGATAAAATCCACAGAAGCAAAGCTTTCTGGAGGTCCCCGTGCTGTTGCACAAGAACTGTGACCACAGAACCCCTTCACATTCTTACAATGGGAAGGGGTCTTGTTAAGAGAGACCCTGCATTTAGAATCCTGCTAAACCATACCTTGGTAAGTTAGTGTCACGCAAGCAATTGGGTGCTTTAAAAAATAAAGAAACGTAAAAGTCCTTCAGCCATTTTCTTGATGTGGTAGAATCCCAGCGATCTCCAGCTCTGTCCAGCAGCCTGGCCTCTCCCTCTTCACAGACCTGTTGCTGCTTCTCTTAGGGAGAGCCCCTGCTTTTGCAAATAAATCCTTTTTCTGACATCCCACCATCACAGCCACTCCCGGGAGCTGCTGATCACACACCTCCTCACCCATTCCTCAACTCCCCCCACATTGTGGTTGCACTTTATCTCATTTTTAATTATCATTTACAATGTACCTTTAGCTTCTCCCTCCACAGGGAGGCTCATTAAAGCCTCTTGCGGAGCTGCCCAACTTCAGGTTTTTGTTTATAGGATTTCAACCCACCAAGATGGTGAGATTTATAGATTTTTAAAAATTTCCCCCACAACTAGCACAGAAAAGACATTTAATGACCAAATCCATTAGCGAACATAGGACTCTTAACTTAAAAATTAAAAATGTTGGGAGAGAGAAACTTGGAGGGAGCAAATGAACGAAATTAACACATTTCTCACAGTGCGTTAAGCCTGATTCTGACCTTCCGGAAGGCCAAGAGAGAAAAGAACATAGGGGCTGGATTCATTTGTTCCCCTCCACCACCTAGAATAGATGCCTAACAAATATTCATCATAAACTAAGGCCTTCCTCAAGGCATTCAAGGACGATTGGCAATCCCTCAAGGCGGTGGAACTTCTGAAGGAACCCACATCACCGATTCCTAAAGACAAAGGGAGCTTTGGTTTTCCCCTTCTAAACCCCGGTCTCTCCCTTCAAGATGAATTCAACAGCAAAAGCGTCACATTGCCAAGAAAAATGAGAGAAACTTAAGGTAACTCAAGGTATTGAAAGCAAATGTATTGAACTTAGAAAACTAAAACTAGGGTAAACACCGAGTGGTATTAAAAACCAGAGTCGAAAAATAAGGAAATTCGCTCAACCTTTTTCACTCTTGGGGCATGAAAATTTTCTCAATTCCACACTATTGTTAAGCAATCTTATGTTACGTACTAATATTTAATATTTAAATAATTTATTTTCAAGTATTGCAATACTTGGGGAAAAAAATATTAAAGTCTACTAGTACCACACCACACATGTTGATAAGCAGAATACAAAACTGAGGCCATGCTCTCTAAAATGGCTGCCACCGCAAAAAAACAAAGATCTTCAATTTTCTATGTTTTTCCAGGAATCAAGCACTTATAAAACATGGTGCCACCCAGTTATTTTAGATACTGATCTGTTTCCCTGTCAATGCAAAAACCAAGTGACCCCTGAATTCCAACTTGCACTCCCCACTCCCACTCACTAGAATTGTGGGGTAGTGAGAATGTAATAAAAAAGATGAGTTGCAAGCTTTATTCACAAATACAAAAGCATGTCCCCATAGCAAAGCACAGAACATTTTTTTTTTCCAATTCAGTGACTTTCCCTCAAATCTTGTTAATGGGAAGGAAGGAAAATTTGCATCATGATATACGATGAGAACCTTTTCCTCTGATTAACATTATACAAATAGTTTTGTGCAAAGTGCTTATCTGGGTAAATATTAGCATACCATTATCATCATTCACTGACTCACTGCTGAAATGAGTTCCTTCTGTGCACTTCCCTGAAAGCACTGGGGAAAGCAGAAGGCACAAGCTCACTAATAAGTCCTACTGTGTGCAGAGAACTCCACACATCTTCCCACTTAAGCTCTCTGCACATCTGCGTGGTCTGTGCGGTCACCTGTGGCGCACAGATAAGGAAACTGAAGCTCACAGAAGTTAGGTAACTTGCTGAAGATCACAGAGAGATGCGAAAAGAAACCAAAATGGAATTCCAGTGCTTCCCCTGTTCCTCCACCCTAGGCTGCCTCTTGGCCACAATCTTTCAGTCTCAAGAGCCTCCTCCAAACAACAAGCATGTCCCTTGAGGCCAGCTGACCCAGAAGTAGGAAGTGAGAAGATTCTCCAAGCACATTCCCTCTGGCTTTCCCATGAGTTCAACGAGTTCCGACAGTGGACCAATATAACAGTAATACCTTTTCTTTACAAAGGGATTTAGAGAGCAAAGCCTGTTGTTGATGTTTTTCTCTTTCTTCATGAACTTTGCAGTTATTCAGATAAGCAAGAGTTCAGCCACCTAGATTTGGAGAGCTGGATTGGCAGGCACAAGGAAGGCAAGCGCAAGGAAGGAAGGCGCAGGAAACATGCAAGGTCAGGAAGCAACCAAAGTCCCCAAGACTACCTGTGACTTCCCAGACACAATTCTATCCATCCATCCCAAACCTCAGCCCTCCAGGCTGTGGGCAAAAGGAGGGGGCGGGGAAACCTTGTATCATTGCTTAGTAGTGCCTATGCGGTCCCTGATGGCAGCTCCAGATCCAAAAGGGCTAGATGGTGTCTAGCACATCTGGTTCTAAAATGTGTGTCTGTGCTATGTTAAAATAGGAGGTTTAAAAAGAAAAAAAAGGCAGGAAGGCAATACAACAGAAGTCCAATAAAAGTCATCTCTGAGTAAGGGGGATTATCAACTGTGAGTTTTGTGTTTTTCTAATTCTTCCAAAATTATCAGAAAAAAGTATCATTTTTATGGAATAAAAATACAACTATATGTAGTAAACTATTTTAAATATTTATTTTTTAAAAAGATAGAGGGACAGTGGGAGGGAGGGAAAGAGGGAGAGAGAGAGAGAGAATCATTTAGTTTTTCGTGTGACTTTCATTGCTCCAACACTTCATTGTGTATGTGTTGCTGGGGTTTGAACTCACGTCCTTGGACATGCCAGGCAAGCACCATAATCACTGAGCCACCGCTCTAGCCCTATTTCAAATATTTCCATTTTCAAATTTTTAAAACAGTTGGAACTAGAGAGTGATAGCTAGAATGTCCAGAGTAACTGCTGTATGTTGGACCTGTGATAACTGGGGTAATGGGGAGATTTTAACTACAACCTACACTGACCACTTTGCGAGTGCTTGTCCAAATTGCCCTCTTCTTGGGGAATAAGGAGACCCACTGGGGACAGAGGACCCACTGAACTGATACTTTCAACTTTTTGTGCTAAGCATCTTCTTTTAACTGAGATCTCTTTCCTGTTTCATCATCAATTTTCAAATTTCTAAAACATGTCCAGTAAATGTACCAGTTTCATCTATTTAGTAAAATCTAATAACCTGCCTCATTTTTTTTTCAGCAGGAATGGCACACTGCCCAGCTGGTTAACGCAATAGCATCACCTGCCTGTCTCTGACAACGCTACTTTGGCTTTCACAAGACTCATATTCCCAAATTCTGCTTTATGGCCCAAATCCAGCAGCTCCCGCATGGGGCACTTCTTGGAGTATTCATGGCAATTACTAATGCTTAAAGATGAGGGGATTGGACCACAGGGTGTCATTAAATGTACCGCTGACCTTCAAGATCTGCTTGTGCTTCACTTCTCCACGTGGCGCCCGTATCCTTCCACCATGCTATGCGGAGCAAAAGATGGCATTTTAGGGCCATCGCTTTGCCATCACACAGCATTTTGAAAATGGAGAAAGTAAGAATGCAAATGTGTAGAAACCACTCAAGAGATTTTACCAGCAGGTAGTTTACAGATTCTAAGCCCGGAATATTGCCCCTAAGGATCCCAGCTTGTCCGATTTTGAAAAATTTACCTTTGTCATTATTTTGGAACTGTTTACCAACTTCTAGGGTTTTGTTTTTTTTTTTTTTAAGCTAGAATTACAAACAGATAGAATCACAGAACCGTAGGGCTGGAAATGAATTTAGGAACTCTCAACTTCTCATTGTCAAGATTAGGAAATTGTGACTTGACAGAGGGCACAGACTTGGTGGCAGAGCTGGGTCCCAAAAAACAGCCTACTCAGTTTTCCGTACCTATTGTATGGAATAGTACTTTCACATTAGTTTGTGAAAGTAATATCCATAATCTCTCCTTTCATCATCAGAAAGATGTTCTGCAGAAGAATATTCTTACCAAGTTAAAATAATTTTAATGACAAATTTACTTGTGATTACATAATTTTAATAAGTTCAAGTTCACTTCTGATTAAAAATAAATTGGTGTGTTATGAAATAACAAACATGTGGCCATATTTCCTCAAAGCAGGGTTCTAGGTTGGGTGATTAAATGAAAGGGAAAGGGTCTTGACATTTATCAGTGAGGAAGAAACACACACAAAAAGGGCAGATCTGCCGAGTGCAGTGTCCTGAGAACCAGCCTTCACTCCCACATGATCCTGTGCAGTATCATCAGGTCACTGTAAGGGGCATCACTGGAGGTGCTGGGGAGCAGGGAGGTATGGCACAAAGAAGAGAAAGACACAGGCTGGAAGGAACCCAGAGAACCAAGGCTAAGTTTAACAATATTCTGAGTGACTTTGAACATGAATGTTGAACTCAACGCCAGATCACAGTAAGCTCCTAAACATACAGATGAGAAGATGGAAAACAAGAAATAGGGGAAAAGAGAACCCTTCTCTGCAGATTGTGAACTACTTTGCCTCCTGCTGCTGCAGTCATCTTACAGACACATCCCTCAATGCAGCCTGCAGACTTCAGGCACAGAGCAAGTTTCTGGGTTAGGGGACATCTCCTGCGGCCTTACCCCCTAGACTCAGAGCCACCATGGCCAACCCAGGCTGTCCCCTCTGGCAATGATCCTGCAGCCTTTGGCTGCCAGGATAACCTTAAATGCATCTGACCCTGCCCCTGACAAGAAAACTACAAGATCCATGGCCTAAGGCTGGCCTGCAAGTTCTTGAGCTGGCGCTGCTGTCCCATTTCTGCCCTCTGTGATTCGCTTAGAGATTCACTTGAGCTTCACAGATAGGGTAAAAACGGCAAGTCACTGCAGAAAGACTAGGAATTCTTGACATCACTCACTCTGAGAACTTTCTTTGCCCATTCATTCACTCACTGAAGAGATGCTCCCTGCATGCCCACCAGTGGAGTTTGGTTTCCTCTCCTCCAGGAACTCACAACCTACTTTGGGAAAACCCACGCAAAGGATATAATAAAGTGCAACGGAGATTTGTGAGACTTGAAGAGGTCAGAGAGGTGGCAACGCACTGAACTAAGAGTGAGTGGAAGGATTCAGGTGGCAAGAGGAGAGGACTGGCCTCCAGGCAGAAGAAGGGGGCTGCACCCTATATTACTGTAGCTTTCGATTTCCACTGGACATGTTGATTCTTTCACTGTTCTCTCCTTTCAAACAAAAACCATTTTAACAGCAAAAATTGCTCAGTGCTATGGAACTCAAGTAGCAATTGTAAAGTAGTCTGAAAATATAACATGCAACATAAATTTTTAACAACCCTGAACAACAACACTGAAGTACTGCTTTACCTTGAAGTGAGTCACTCAACCAGAGGGACAAACATGAATTGCCTGAGGTAACAGGGGCTAGAGATGAGAGACAAAGACTCTACTTTGTAGAGAGAAGGAAAGAGTTGCCACTATTTCAGAATTAAGTGATTCTAGCTTATTTATATCACCTCACTAGCAACAGTAACAAACACACAGCTTTACTCCCAAAGACAGAGCCCCATGGGCAATTAAGTAATTTGTTGAGCCTCCTCAACTGATGACCATGCTAACTAAATCCACATTTTTTCCTCTTAGAGTTGGAACAGAACACATATCCTGAACTCAGCCTGGTGTCTTACCACTGAAGAGAGAAAACACAACATTCATTCATTCTTTCTTTCATTCAAATTCATTTGTCCCCCCACATACACATCACACCACTGTGGTGCTATGCTTTAGTTCATATTAAGTTCCCTCTAGAGGAGTGTATGAGTAGCTAAGAGCTGCCATAACAAAGTATCACAAACTGGTGGCCTGAAACAACAGAAATTTATTCTCACAGTTTTACTGGCTAGAAAGAAGTCTAGAATCCAAGTGTCCTCAGGGTTGGCTCTTTTTGGAGGTCCTGAAGAAGAACCAGCTCCATGTCTCACTCCCATCTTCTGGTGGTTGCCAACAGCTTTTGATGTTCCCCCAAAGACCCCCTTCAGTCTCTGCTTCTATCTCCAAGTGGCATTCTTTCCTACCTGTCTCTTTTCTCCTCTTCTGATGGGACATCAATCACTGGATTAGGACTTGCTATCCTCAAGGATGACCACATCTTAAGACATATGTCAAGTCTCTGTTTCCAAATAAAGTCCTTTTCACAAACACTGGAGAGAGGGACTTCCACACATATTTTTGGGAAACACAATTCAACCAAAGTAGAGAGTGTGCGCCCTGCTAGATGGTCACAGTTGGTTTATCTTCCTGCCTTCTCTACCAAGTAAGAGGCTCCCTCTGACATCCAGCTGCTTACAGTCTAGAAAGATACACAGATCTGTCTGTCTTCCTTGTTCTTAGCACATCTACAGTTTCAGCTTTGTGGCTTTGAGTATGTTCTTACCACCCATCTCCACCTGGACACGGTGAGCTCCCAGCACACAGGCACCATCTGCTTTCTGCCCCCCACTTGGTCATGCACAGCGCCAGGAATAAAGCTTCCAAGAACGAACTGTCGAATGGTGCATGGACAGAGGAACAAATTAACTAGAAGCAGGAATGAGAAAAGCCTACACAGGCCAACAGTGGGGAACAGAAAGGAAACAGTAATCGATTCCGATTAGTAGGAATATGGAAGTTAACTGAAAGAGGAAGTATTTGAACTTAGCCTTGTCGGACCAGTAGGATTTTCTAAATGAATGAGTAAAATTGATTCCCTGCTGACCAAAGAGTATGAGCAAAGGCATGGAGCTGTAAAGCTCAGTCTTTGGGGGAACAGTTAATAGACCAGGTAAGCTGGAGCAAAGGGTGCTGAAAGGATGTGAAACACTGTGGAGAGGCAGCCCACAGAAGCCTGTGAACCCAGGCTATTCTGAGCACAGTAGAACCCCGGCGTCTTGTTGAGAAGGGAAGTGATGTAATCCCACCTGAGCTTCAGAAGGAAAGAAAAAATATGTAGAAACGGTTCATGCATGCGATCTTCCTTTGTCCTCCTGCCTGAGTGACACACTTATGCTACTACAAGGAGTACCTGCATATTTCATAATTACCTGTGCATCTATTATTTCCCTCTTTGTTTTGCCAGAGGAACTAGGAGTTACATAGAAGTAATTATATTTTGGGGCTGGAGCAGTGGCTCAGCTGTTAACGGTGCTTGCCCAGCACGCGTGAGTACACGAGTTCAAACCCCAGCACCATGTACACAGCGAAGTCTCAGAGCAAGGAAGACCACACTAAATAAACTAAATAAAAACTTGTTTCTCTCTCTCTCTCTTTCACTATCCCTCTGTCTTTAAAAAAAAAAAAAAAGAAGTAATTCTATTTTAAAATTAGTTACATAATCTAGTATCTATTTACTATACATACTCTATATGTATGTATAGTAAATTTACACAATTTACTATTGTGTAAATTATGTAGTTACCTATATACATTTTAGAATTAAAAGGTCAACTCTGAGAAGTACTCAAATATGATGGAGGTACAGGTCCTTGACCTCTTCTTAGAAGACTGTGGAGGTTAAAGGCTCAGGAAAGATGGATGAGTTTCCAAAGGAAGGAGAAGGACTTTCCCCCATAACAAAGCATTCTGACTCCTGGGTCAGGCAGATTTTTCGGCTTCAGTGTGCACCTGGCAAGTCCAGAGACCAACAGTATTCATAATCGAGGTGGTGTGGGATTACTACCTGCCATTCTCTTCAGGAAGTGCTAAGGACCCCAACATTCATCCGGGCCATCTGGGGAAGAGCATGCACCTTTACACTGGGACCTGAGGGAGACACCCTAGCTACCCATGGAGGTACTTACTGTGTTCTCAATACATCCAAGAGGGTTTGATGATAATGCAAACTACACCTAGAAAGGGGTTTCAGCCATTCACCTATAAAAGGAACCGAGAGGAAAAGCTGCCTCCATTGATGGTGCAGGCAGAGGGCGTAAGATAGAGATAGCATGAAGGAGAGGGAAACTCACTTCACCCTCACAAAACATTGTAAGAAATGTGCCAGTTTCTAGCTTACTCTCACCTCTTTATTATTCAGCCTGCAAGACAGACAGTGCTGTTCTGTTGACACATGTATCCCAGGGCTACACCCAGCACACAGCTAGGCCTCAGACATGCGAGTGCTGGACACCAGGAGTGGGCCACCAGGCTGGAGTGGCCTATATTCCAAGGATAGTGCCTGGCATTTAGAGAACATCCGATTCTCAAGGTGTAGAGAGCTTGAACGACTTATATGAAGTTAAACAGCTAATAAACAAGAAGCTTAGATTTGAACTAGATATGTCTCTATCCAAAAACCTGTGCTTTTTCAATATGCCTCACCACAGAAAGAAAGAATGTCCTACCATATAATTTAGCCTGAACTTGGCTTTGTGAAAGGATGGAAATGCCTTTGAAAATAGGTTAGCTGTTGTTCTCCAGCTTCTAAGATAGACAATTTGTCTATCTGTTCACTAGGAGTGTGCAATTGTTTAATTACTGATCAATATTCAGGCATAACATAAAACACACGAAAAAGTATGTATAGCCTAAACATCAAGTCCACATAATCGTTTCCCAAAATACAGACAGGTGCTTAGTTACAAATGGTCCAAAATTTGTTTACAGATAATAAACTTTGTTAAAAATAGAAAAGTCTGAAGAAATGCAAAGCAAAAAAACAATTATTTTTAAAGTCAATTCCTATGTGAATAATCTAGCTCTCATTAGAAAATGGTATAAATCTCCTTTCTACACCTATTCTCCCAAAAGGCCTAGCCATGTTCTCACAAAGACAGTGAAGAATAACTCTTCAAAAGCTAATTATTTTTAAACTGCAGTTCTTTACATGGCCTATGGACTCCACCCTTTTGCCAACAGAAAAGTTAAAAAAAAAATAAAGTTGAAAAAAGCAACTTCTGAAATGTTCTAGGATCAAACCTTATTTCATAAACTCTCAATTTTTTTATTTAAAAAGAGAGAGGGACAATGAGAGAGACAGAGAAAGGGAGAAACAACTTTATTGAGTTTTCCACATGGCCTTCGTTGCTCCAACACTTAGTTGTGTACGTGGTGCTGGGGTTTGAACCCAGGTCCTCATGCTTGCCAAGCAAGCGCTGAAACCGCTGAGCCACCACTCCAGACCCTTACTTGATACTCTTTAAAAGCTTTAGAAAGACATTAGCAGGAAAAAAGAGTTTCAGAGCAAGACATTCAGTGAGGTTGGCTGGTTGACTCAGTAATTGGCAAATAAGACAAATAAATTTTAAGTTATCTATTTTGGACATCTGTGCCAATAAAATGGATTTACGAGCAGTTGATTAGAGAATTGAGTTTATTAAAACTCTTTTTTGGTTTATATAAGTTTCTCAAAGCTTTCACCAAAATCACCGTGACTTTTAAGATACCAAAATTTAAGAAGGAAAATGCCTTTAAAAGATTATTAAGATATTTTCCAGTAAGTTATAACCACCCTGTTGTATACCTAAATACCCTACTGGATACCCCCACGCTGTCTTCCACAAACATTCCTTTGAGAGGGCAGGATGTCTTAGCTACTTCCTTACAAGGAGTGTCAGTTCCTAAACACCAAAACTGAAAACATCAGCCCTCACCTAATCTTCAGGGGTGCACAGAGCATCCTGGAGGACGAGTCTAAAAGCATCAAGAGAGGACAGCTGACCCCGTGCCTACTCAGAGGGCACATAACTGCTAGGGCCCCACAAAAACCCACCCCTGGCGGAAGCCGGCCAACTGGTCTGTCTGCTCCCATATCACTAATCAAGCCAGAGGAAAGCAGGCTTTCTATGGGCCATCTGGTTCCTCACACATTGGCCTATCACATCTGAGCAGCTTATTTAGTCTTTAATTAGCAGGTGTGACTAATAGAACAAAGACATTTCTGTCTAAATTTTCTAATTAATATACTAATATGTCTTATCTGTTGCCTATAAATTGACTAATAAAATTATATAAACTGATATAAACAGACTTCACTAGAATGGCCCATGAAAAGAAAAAAAGATGTCATCAAGTAAATAAAAAGAAATACACACTGGATTTACCTATGACCGGAAACAAAGAATGATTTGGCCCGCTCACTGTCGATTTGTTCAGGTTGAAAGTGTAGTGTGGAAAGAAATGTCATTGCATTTTATGACATTTAAAGGGGGAAAGTATTTCTGGTTTCAGCACCAAGAAAAGGATATAGCCACTGCTTAATTCTGCACCACTCAAAGGGAACAGTTCTCATCAATGAAGATTCCTTCTGGGGATGGGAACATAGCTCAATGGTAGTCACAGGCTTAGCACACCCAAGACCCTGGGTTGGACTCCCAGTATCAGGTTAATAAAAAAAAAAAGTTTCAAATGTATGACTTATGAAGAAAGAAACAATATTTTTCAATGACTAGTAGGTTTTGATATTTTTTTCAAAAAACACCAAACTTGCTAGTGGTCATCTAACAAAATATTAATAACCCCATGTGGACACACATCCTGCAGAGTAATTTCACTTGGCCCTTGTATTTCTTAGAAAGCTTTCTCTGCCTTCAGGTGACTTTCCAAAAGTCAGGGCAAGGAAGCAGCATTGTAAAGAAGCTGTCAGAGAGGAGAAGAAGAAGGAAAAAAAAAAAACATGTTTGGTTATCAATATTCCCACTCCTGCTGGCTTTCCTAACATGGGACTGGTTGTATTTCCTTACTCAACACGGAGGAACAATGGGACCCTGCAAATCAAATGCGTCATACTCCAACCCTGGTGACTTCAAAATGAGGCAGAGTGTCAGATGGAAGGCCAGACACCCAGAGGCTGTGACATCTGTAGCCAGAATCATTCCAATTAATACTGGAGAAAAAATTCTAAAATAATAAGAATAATTTTCAAAACTGGAAGGAAGGAGAACAATGATTTTTTTAGCAACAGCTGTGAAGACTGATTTTTTAAAAAATCATTCATATACTTTCAAAAGTACTTAGCCCCAACTGCTGCGTTCATGCAGCCAAATCCAAGAAATTCAAGACATGTAAACAAGAATAGATCTGCCCTTAACTCCAAGGTTGAAGGCAGCATCTGCTGTTCCAAAGAACAAGAAGGGCTTTCTTTTGAGATGTTCTTAAAAAAAAAAAAAAAAACAGGAAAAAAGTAAACAGAAATGTTCTAGATGTTTCCTCATGGTCTTAGGTGGTACAAAATTGAAAAACCTACATAAAAGAGTATAAACATCCAGCATTTTGATATTTGAGATGCACAGATGAAAGGCAGGCCATGCTGTGATTTTTAAAGCTGACAGGAAAATTCATTTTCATCCCAAGTCTCCCAAATGCCATTTGGCCATTAAATTATTCAAGGAATTTCTCTGCTTATAAAGATTAATAATATCAACCCAAGCCATTTCTGGAAAGCACTTCCACCTCCTGTAGGAGACAGATGGAATATAGCAAAGCAGGCTATCCTGTTACAGGCAGACAAAAAGATTTCAGATGACCGGATTAGCACACAGGCAGGCAGAGAAGGAATGAGAGAAGGAGCGAGACACAAAATCACCAACAAAATGGAACCAACACTCCTCAGAGCCACCGTTTCAAAAATAAACAGAATTTAGAGCACATCTTAATTCAATTTTACCTGTTTTGCTCCTGAACCCAGCTAATTAGCATAAATGTCAGTTCCAATTTAACCAAAGACTGAAAATCAAGCGAAACCTTATTAAAAAAAATGTTGGTATCAAGGGACAAAAACACCACCTGTTTTCAAGGTTTCGGTGTTTTAGTAAGATTTATATTCAAAAACTCTGGGTATGTGGCTCAGATTCATAATAGAGTTAGAATGTGGGATTTTAGTGTACATTTGCATTATTTTGAATATGGACATCACTGGAGAAAATATTCTTACGCCTATAAAACTTAAACACCTCCTATTTACCAATTCTCTTATAGATAAGGGATTTCCCAAAAACTGTACTTGGAAAAAGTGTTAATATGAAAAGATGATGTTATTAAATATTACAGAAGAATTACGTTTAAGGATGCAGAGAAGCAGACTGTTTTCTGATTCATGAATATCTTCTTAATGAAATATTTAACTATTTTTTAATTCCACAAATAATGCAAGAATATTCTCAATTTCAAAATCAAGAAATAAATAATTCAGAGAAAAGGTCAAGTACCCCACCCCTTAGCAATCCCACGCATAATTCTCATGGGTAAAAACTATTGCCGACTGCTAAATTCCTTCCAGAGTGTTTGACAAGCAGGTATAATAAGTACTTCATTTTTTCAGATAAAGTGCTTTCTAAAAAGAACTGGGTTCATGCTATATCTTCTATATCTCTCTAATTCCAAACTGTTAAGAAAATAGACCAAATGTAACCTGAAAACAAAATATGTACATGAACAAACAGAATAGTATAAAAACAAGTCCCTAAGCAAAGGCTCCTTTGTCTTTCATTTTCATGCTTAGGAGGGCACTGAAAGCAAAGATGCCCTCTTCTCTCAACACAGCTTTCCTTTGATAATAGTAGTATTTCTTTTTAGTGCAGGGATACCGTCTAACCCTGGCTAATAGGTCAAATCTGGTCCACCACCTGTTTTTAAATAGCCAGTGAGTTGAGAATGTTTTCACACTGTTAAATGTTTTAGGGAGGGTTTTTTTTTTTAAAGGAACAGCATTTCATGCTATGAGAAAGTTATAAGAAATTCTTACATCAGTGTCCATAAATGAAACATGACTGGAACAAGACCATTGTCATTCCTTTGCTCATTGTCTACAGCAGCTTTCAGACTCCAAGGGTGGTAGCGGATCTGCCCTGACAAAGACCATATTTCCAAAAGAGACTGAAACATTTACTGTGTTAATTAGTTTTCCATTACTATTTTAAAAAACTGGAATAATCAATGTACAGAAAGAAAAGGTTCATTTTGGCTACTCCTTTTGGACTTTCCAGCCAATGATTGGTTGGCCCCACTGTCCTTGGCCTATGGTGAGGCATTACATCACAGTAGAAGCATATGGCAAACCAAAACCATTCACCTCATGGCCAGAAAGCAAAAGACAGTGAGAAAGGGGCTGGGTCCCACAATCCCCTTCAAAGCCACACCCCCAATAACCTAAAGACCTCTCATGAGGCCCCGCCTCTTAAAGTACCCACCATTTCACAACTGTGCCACCCTGGGGATTAAGCCTTTAACATATGGGCCTTTGGGGGACATTCAAGTTGTAGCATTTACAACTTGGCCTTTTCCTGAACAAGTTAGACGATCTCTGTTTTAGGATATCAGATTTATTTTTATAACTTGCTTTTAAGTAGGTTCTTTCTATTCCAATTATTTTCCACTCTTTCAGTGGATAAAAATGACCAAAATTATGCTGGAAGGTAGGGAGAAGGGGGAGAGCAATAGAAAATAATCCAATAATCCAATAAGCAGGTAACTGTACATGGACAAATTTCCTGTTTCTCTTTCTAAGTCTCAGAAAATTCTATTATTCTTAAGATATTTCTTATAACCTGCTATTGACATGGGGCACCATGGAATACATAGCTCTTGCATCTAATTCCTTCAGCTGTCTGGGGGAGCACCTGCAATGCTCCAGGTACTGATGCTTCCAGGGTCAACAGATGGACCTTCTCTGCTTCAGGGACTTTCAGCCCAGTCTGTTTGTTGTAACTGTGAGGACCTAGAGAGACTGAACGAAAGGGTGGGACAGGATTTAGACAAGATTGGAAGTAATTTCAATAACTTCAGATTGAAAACTCTTAAAAAGAATGTAGTTACCGCACAAGAAACTAAGTGGTAATGAGAATAATTGCCACCACTCGCTGCCTCTGTGTCCTCTGATTTGTTCTTTATAAGCTATGATTTAGAGCCAAAGGAGCATTTTAGCCTGTGATTGAAGATGAGATCTCAACTCAGTGTATGGCCAGTCAGCTAGGAGTGCTGTGAACAATCAACAGATTGAGAGTTTAAATTTCATTTTCCATGTTTCTGATCCAAACACTATACCTGAGACCCTCCACAGAAATGAGATTACCAACCTCTGCAACACATCTAACAACCATCCACGACCATTAAAATAAAAAAAAGGAGGGCTGGAGCATTGGCTAGGCGGTTACGGCACTTGCCCAGCATGCGCAAGTACACGGTTTCAAACCCCAGCACCCACGTACACAACTAAGTGTCAGAGCAACGAAAGCCATGTGAAAACTAAATAATAAAAAATTTTGTTTCTCTCACTCTCTCTCTCTCCCTGTCCTTCTCTCTTTAAAAAAAAAAAAAAAAGGAAAATAAAAGCTTAAATTTTTTTTTAAAACTCCACCCTGCTTCATTCCACAATGGAATCCCAGTGACAGCCAGCGACAGCTGATCATTCCCAAGCAGGACTTCCTCCAGATAAAACCAACATTACGTTTTTTATATACCTGAAATCCACAACATGCAAAGGAGACCAAGGAGGGAAGGAAAAGATATTTCAGCAATCTTCTGCAGTCTCCCAGCCCAAGGAGAGTTTGGGTAAATAAAGCTCTAGCAACTTCAAGGCTCTTTGTCTTTAAGTCTCGAATTCTTTTGAGTAACTCAAGGAGGAGGCCATTCAAATTAGGTCAGCATCTCTCGCTCGTATGGGCTTCCTGAGTGCTCTATGTTTCTGTTGATTTCATAGAGAACTAAACAAGCATAACAGGTCTCTAGAGCGAAGCAGCAGCTGGAATCTAGGACAGAAAGAATAAAGTGACTTAATGCTGCTGCTGCTGCTAGGCCTCTGTTATTTCCACATGGAAGGCTGAGAGAGCTGTTTAGTCTGGTTGGATCTGACACTGTCTGCACCAGAGTCTCCTTGGGACCTGAGTAGGTGGGGGTCAGGTGTTCTTATTCATTTAATTGTCATAATTAGATGGGCTACCATTGCCTATGCAAAGAACTCAGTTGGAGAGAGAGAAAGGTTTTGTGATTCACTAGAGATATAAATTTTTTAAAAAAATTTTTTTCAAGAAAACTGCAGTTAGCTCAGCTTCCAGAAACATCAGGTTTCTTGTCCCAGAAATATTCAGACATCATCTAGCTCCAAAATAGAAAGACTAATCTAATCTTCAGGGAGAGACCAGTTTGGTAAAGGGAAAACCTCAGAGTGACTGGTGCAGCTGCTAATAGGTCAGCCCTTGTCTCTGCAGGCAGGGTGAAGACCAAGAAGTTAAACACCAGGAGAGGAAAAAGAAGAGGGGTCCCAAACCAAGAGACAACTGTAAGGTAAGATGGCTTCATCCACAAAGGATCCAAGGGCAAATGCCTTTGCTCCAGGGCTGGAGCGGTGGCTCAGCAGTTATGGTGCTTGCCTGGTATGTGCGAGAACATGAGTTCTAAACCCCAGCACCACGTACACAACGAAGTCTTGGAGCAATGAAAGCCACATGAAAAACTAAATAAAAAATTAATTCTCTCTCTGTTGCTCTTTTTAAAAAAAAATTTTTTTTTTAATTTTAAAATAATGCCTTTGCTCCACCAGGGTTCCATCTAGGGATTCTTTGGCAGCTCTGGATATCTTGGCAGCCTCTAAGGACCCCCTTTACCAGTCAAAAGAGTTGTGACTAATAAAAACTATTTAGCTAGTAAAACCTGAGGATGCTCAGCTAAACTCAAATTTCAGATAAACTAACTTCTTAGTATCAGTACAGACTGTAACTGGAGTATGTAACATGGAATATGCTGAAAAGAATATCTAAGCTATCTGAAATTCAAATGTGGATACTTATACTATATTCAAAGATTCAACTTCGTCAAATAATACATCCTTATAGTTATGGGACATAATTACCCTTAAATGGTATTTATGGTTTATTTAAAATGTAAGTCTACTGAGCCTCCTGTGTTCTATCTGGCAACCTGGCCGTGGCCATCCTTTGGGGATGCACATTCTTTGAGAACAATCACTGTACAGTTATAAGTCCTGATATTATTTAATTCATTTGTTCACATTGAATACTTATGATTTGTCCCACCAAAGACACAGATCATCTCTGCCCTTGGGTGTGCCATTCTTAGGGTTCACATCTTGTCAGACTGTCCCGAAAGTCCCCAACTCATAAACACCACACTTAGAATCATCTTCTCCTAGGCGAGGTCTACTCTGGCCCCTAAACACCTCTCTGTCTATAAGAAAGCAGCATTGTAAAAATGCTGAATTCTTAAAGAATCGAAGAACCTGAAGAACCCTGCATCCAGGTGTGCACCATGGATCACAGCTACAGAGCCAGGGCTGTATGTGTGTTCCCTCTCTCCTGCCTCCAGAGAACACAGGACAGCTACCTTTCCCAGTCCCCTTGTACCTAGGACACCCAGGAGGCACTGAGGGTCTAGCACACAATGGAACATGGGTAGAAAGACTGAACGGGGCCTGTCCTCTAAAACAACCCATGAAGGTAGGTACTGTCTCTCTCAAGTTGACTCTGCACAAGTGTCTGGGGAGGCCCTAGAGGATACAGTGTGACTAAAGAGAAGTCACCAGGATACCCATGGCACCATTTGGAGGAAAGCTACCCATCCAGAACACTGGCCCTGGCCTGGACTTTGTATGGGAAAGAAATCGACTATAGAGATAGAGGCAGGGGCTATGTGTTTCTGCAGCATAGCCAGGCTTGCCCTAACTAATGCAGCCACATAAAGGCAGGTGTAGCCAAACCACTTCTTAGACACGCTACATGCTGCTCCACAAGATTGATATGTTGGAACCCTACCCCCCACTGTGGTGGCATTAGGAGATGAGGCTCTGCCTTCACCAATGGGGTTTGCATGCTTCTAAAGAGGTCCCAGGGACCTAGCCCCATGAGGACACAGTGAGCAGACTAAGAATCAGGAAGCACACTCTCAACAGACACTGAATCTCCTGGCACCAGGATCTAGAACTGCCCAACCTCCAGAACCACGCAAAGTAAGTGCTTGGTGTGAAGCCACCAGTTTAGGGTATTCTCAGACACCATATGGTCTCAGACACCACAGACTGGCCTGCCCAGGCCTACCATGAAAAGTCCCCTTCAAGGCTGTGGGAAAAGAGGAACACTGTTACACTGCTGGTGGGACTGCAAACTGATTCAGCCACTATGGAAAGCTGTATGGAGAATCCTCAAAAAATTAAGGATGGTACCACCTTACGACCCAGCTATCCCACTCCTGGGAATTTCCCCAAAAGACTTAGAATCAGCATATTATAGCGATGTGGCTTCATCAATGTTTATAGCAGCTCAATTTACTATAGCTAGATTATGGAACCAACCCAAGATGCCCCTCACTTGACGAGTGGATACAAAAGCTTTGGTACATATATACTATGGAATACTACTCGGCCATTAGAGAGGACGATATTATGGCTTTTGAAATCAAATGGATGGAGATGGACAGAATTATGCTTAGTGAAGTCTCCCAAGCTCTGAGACTCAAGGGCTGAATGGTTTCTCTCATCTGTTGATGCTAGAATTTATGAGGAAGCAGTAGGGCATACGGCTAACCTAACAAAACTTCAAATTGAATGACTTTCAGAGTAATAGGGGGATGGCTCTCTAGGATACTTGCAGGTGTAGGGAGGGGG
>PVKS010016215.1:0-44377 GCA_004027875.1 Aplodontia rufa
GGGGTGGTTCCCCCATCTTCCCAATCTCCAGACTCCTATGAGTTCTTCATATGCCCTCCCCCTCCCTCTCCCCCTCCCTACACCTCCAAGTATCCTAGAGAGCCATCCCCCTATTATTCTGAAAGTCATTCAATTTGCAGTTTTGTTAGGTTAGCCGTCAGCCCTACTGCTTCCCCATATATGCTAGCATCAACAGATGAGAGAAACCATTGGGCCCTTGAGTCTCTGAGATTGGGATACTTCACTTAGCATAATTCTTTCCATCTTCATCCATTTGATATCAAAAGCCATAATACCATCTTCTCTAATGGCCGAGTAGTATTCCATTGTATATAAGTACCAAAGTTTTTGTATCCTCTCGTCGAGTGAGGGGCATCTGGGTTGGTTCCATAGTCTAGCTATAGTAAATTGAGCTGCTATAAACATTGATGAAGCCACATCACTATAATACGCTGATTCTAAGTCTTTTGGGAAAATCCCCAGGAGTGGGATAGCTGGGTCATAAGGTGGTTCCTTGGGCAGTAAATGTTTAGATATTCAAAGAATTTATCTCATGGGAGAAGGGAGCCCTGGGAGGGTAGTAATGTGGCCTTTTCCTCCCATTTATTATAGGGGAGGCTAGAGGACAGTTTATCTCCCACCTCATGTACAGAATTCAAAGATAATCAGAAAGATAGGGGAAGAGATCTTGGATGAAGGAAGATTGGCATCTTATTTCTTATTTAATTTCTCAGGTAGGGGAATTGCTGATCTGCTTTTTGTACTTATTTGAACAAGGCTAAAAAATAATTGGAGAGTTAGTAAGGAGAATAATGGCCCCTCAAAGATGTCTACCTGCTCATTCTGGCAACCTGGGCCTACGGCACCCTATATGGCAAATGGAACTTTGCAGATCCAATTAAGTTAAGGGTCTTGAGACAGGGAGATTGTCCTGGATTTTCTAAATGGCTCAGTCTAATCATGAAGCCTTAAAAACTGAGAACCTTTCTTGGCTGCCATTAGAGATGGGATGATTGGGGATGAAGAAGAGGCAGGAGGAATTACAAATGTTAAAGGAACTAGACTTGTCATTTTGGATGTAGAAGACAGAGGGAAGGGTCCATGAGCCAAGGAATGCAGCTAGCCTCTGGAAACTGAGAATGATAAAGAAATGATTCTTTCCTGCAGCCTCTACAAGGGACACAGCCTTCCCAACACCATCAGATCTTGCTGGACTTCTGACCTGTAGAACTGCAAGGTAATGCATTTATGCTGTTTTAAGTCACTGTGTTTGTGGTAATTTGTCATAGAAGCAATAGGAAACAAATGCAGAGGCATTGGATTGGAGACGGGCACTGCAGTCTGGCACAGCAAAGCTAAATGAGTTGCTCATGAATTGAGAGGACATTTTGGAAGGCAGCCAGACCCAAGCCATTCTGCCAAGGCCCATCCAAGCAGCTGGTGGCAGGGGAAGGGAGCTTAACAGCAAGAGGCTATTGGATGGACCACCAAGGGTGAGAGTTGAGGGGAATCAAAGGGGGCAGAATGTGTAGTACAGAGCCCCCTTCCTGTGGGTTCTCCTGAAGAGCTCCAGGTGTGTTCCAAGATGAGTTTGAGACCTACTACACAGATTATTACCAGTAATGGTGAGGAGAGGACCATGCAAGTAGCAATCAGAAAGGCTAGGTTATGTGAAGCAGTAGTCCAAAAATCATAGTTCCTATGACAATGACGTTCATGCTCCATGTCTGTTTCTAGTCCTCCTAGTGAAATCCATGCTCACATGGCATTTACTAACATTTACTAAACCAAGCTACGTGGCTCTGCTTAGCCTTCAAAAGGACTGAGAAGTATAACCCACCACACGCCTGGGGAAGCTAAGTGTGGTGTTTATTGACAGCACTAATGGCCTCTCAACCCCGCTTTCTATCCTTTTTATTCTAGTTACCAGGCCCAAAAGCAGTTGAGGAAAAAGGGATCCAGAGAATGAAGGGAAGGAGGACAAAGGAGAAGACCATGAGCCCTCTCTTATGGTGTTATGATTTGGATATGAATTGTCCCTCAAAAGTTCCTGAGTTAATGCTGGAGGTGAAGATGATTATGAGAACAAATAACCTAATCTTGGTAAACCCATTTGAAGGGTTAATAATTTGAGTGGATAACTGGGTAGTGACTATACAGGTATGGCAGGGCTAGAGGAAGTGTTAGTGGGGGGCATGACTTGGGAATTACATACATTTTGTCCCTGGGTCCTTGCATTTGCTCTTTGCTTCCTGGCTGCCACGAGCTGAGCAATTTTCCTCTGCCATGGTCTTCCACCATGATGTTCTGTTCCACCCTAGACCCAGAGCATGCAGCTGGCTGATAACAGAACCTCTGAAACTATGAGCCCAAAATAAACTTACTTCTCTGAGTTGTTTTGTAAAATATATCCGTTACAGTGATGAACAAAGGCTGACTAACGCAGGGATGTGGCAAGATTCTGGTTTTAGTTTTGTGGTGTTAAGGTGTTGAGAATTGAATCCAGGACCTCACATGTGCTAGGCAGCACTGTAGTGTGGAGCTACATCCTTACCCCTTTTTATTTTTTATTTTGCGACAGGGTCTTACTAAGTTCCCAGGCTGGCCTCTAAATTGTGATCCTCCTGCCTCAGCCTCCCGAGTAGCTGGGATTACAGGCATGTATCACCATGCTTGGCTCTCATGGTAAGATTCTTGGTTGATGCCTACCTAGTGAGGGAGGAAGGGAAGGATGTGAGTACTAAATGAAGATATGCAGTTATGATTTTAGGCCAGACTGGACTTACAATTTAATTATTGAAAATGAAAGGAGGCTCTTCCTGTGATGTGGTTATAATATAGGAAGTGGAGATTCATCAGGACGTGGATGAAAGCAGTACTTAGAAAGATACATAGCTATTTTTTATGTGTGGGCCACTAATTTTGGACTCCGTCAAACCAACTACCGATGCACTTAATCCTCAAAGTGTTCCTTTGAAGTTATCACTCTTGTCACCTTCATTTTACATGTGACACAGCTAAGGCTGGGAGAGGTTGAGCAATGTGTCCCGTGACAGTCAGATCAAGTACCTAGCTTGGACTCAAGCCCAGATTTGTCTGACTTCAAGCAGGCACTTTGAAGAGCCATCCTTGCTTTACTCTGCCATGCTCTGAACTGAGTGACCTTTCTGCAGTAGAAAAGGAGACGCATGCCTACAGTGCTATCCTTTTTTTCTAATAAAGAAAGAGGGGATAGAGAGAGAAGCAAGTTTTATTCAGTTTTTCATGTGACTTTCATTCCTCAGACACTTCTTTGTGTACGTGGTGCTAGGGTTTGAACTCGCGTACTTGCGCATGCCAGGCAAGCGCCGCAACCACCCAGCCACCGCTCCAGCCCCAGTGCTATCCTTTTGTGGGTGAAAAGATAACATTAGAAAAATCCTAAGGATATGGCGAGGGAACCAATTTTGGGGGGCACCCACTAAGAGCCAGGGTACACTAGAGGCTCGCTATGCATTATCTCATTGAACTCCGAGGGGAATTCCACAAAGCAAGCAATTAAATGCCAGTGTTACAGATGAGCCAAACTGAGGCCTTGGGAGATAACGTGTCATGCCCACAACAAAGCAGTTAGTCCATAAGATCGAAACCTTGATTTGAGAGTTTTTTAAAACTCCACCCAGCAATAATTTCCCAATGAGTACTGGAGGAAGGAGAGACCATTGTCATGTGGAATTGTCTTGAGATCCTTCAGGGTGAGGAGCTGTGATGGAAGCTGGGAGGGTGGCAGGTGAAGGTACTCTTACCGGGCAAGAGTGCACATAAGGCATCTGGAGACAAAGACAGGCAGGTCTGATTGGCACTGAGACTGTAAACGCTGGGGTGGGTGAGAGGAAAGGCAGGTTGGAGCCAGATGGGGAGTTGTTTCAAATGCCAGGCTCAGGAGTTTGGCTTCATTCCCTCAGGCCCTAGGAGACCATTTGGCATGAGGTCTGGCATGCTGAAGGAGGAGCAATGGGAAGCACTAGGAGTTAGGGGTTACTGGGGATACCTCTGAGTACTAGTGGTGGGGATTTCTGCACAGAGTCGTTGTCCCCTTAGCAGGGGCGATGGGGAGCCCAGAGGTGAGCAACAGTTTCTTTTTGCAGCACTGGGATTGTACTCGGGGACTGGTGCATGCTATGCAAGTGTGCTGTATCCCATTCCTTATAGTACATTTTTAAGCCAGGCATTATACATTTTCTAATTTTTTGAAAAAGATTATTTTTGCTATTTAGGTCCTTTGCAGTTTCATGTATGTTTTAGAATTGCCCTTTTGATTCCTTAAAAAGCATGCAGGAATCTTGATTGAGATATCACTGAACCTGTAGATCAATTTGAAGTAAGTTGATAATCTGTATTAAATCCTCTAGTTCATGAATATGGTACATATTTTCATTTATTTAGTTCTTTAATTTCTCTCAGCAGTGATTTATTGTTTCCAGTGTAGAGGTCTTTCATTATGTTTATTCCTAAATATTTTACATTTTTGATGCTATTGTAAAAAGCATTTTAGAGAAATTTTATTTTCTAGTTGTTTTGTAGCTAATGTAGAAGTTCTTTTGAGAGACTTGCTAAGCCAGTGGGAGAAAAGACAAGCAAGGTCACATGGGGAGGCTATCTGCCTGGAATGAATTCAAAACAGAAGAGAGCAGAACGGAAAGGTGGAGAGAGAAAGAGAGAGAGAGAGAAGAGAGAAGAAGGAAGAGAGAGATTAACTAGAGATTGAGACTTGAATAACAGATTTGAGCTCCTCTATTCAGTTGTGAGTGAAGCCAGGTCTGTGCTGGACTTTTCTGGAAACAGTAAGTTTACTTTGTCTGCTGGAGCTTGTTTGAACTGGATTTCTGTTGCTTGCAGCTGATTCAGAACTAAGTCCACAGCTGACTTGGCCCAGCTCTGAAAGCTGTGTGTGTGTATGGGTGTGAGTTTTGTGGCAATGAGGATAGAAAAGCGCGGGCCACTGACTCTAATTGTCTTTCCATGAATGAGAGCTGTGGGTCTGCTGATTCCAAATCAAGGTGCTGTGGACTGAGGGTGTCTCCTCAGAATTCATATTTGCAGCCCTAGCTGCAATGTGATGGCATTTGGAGACTGGGCTTTTGGGAGACAGGGTCGTCGGGTCAGATGAGATCAGGAGGATGGGGCTCTCATGACTCAAAGAAACATTAGTGCCCTTGTGAGAAGAGACACCACAGAGCCTGCTCCCTGTCTCTCCACGAGCAGCACTGAGGAAAGGCTGCGTGAACCTGCGGTGAGAGGTGGCTGTTTATAAGCCAGGAAGGGAATCCTCACCGGAACCTGACCATGCTGGTGCCTGACCTCAGGCTTCCAGCTTCCAGACTGTGAGGAAATAAATTTCTGCCAAGTCACCCAATCTGTATTAATTTGTTTTGGAAAAACAGCATAATAAACAAAATTTAAACAATAGACTAATACAGTGATCTGTTTGGTGAATCCATTACTCAAAAGCAACCTTCCTGCCTTCCTTCTCCGTTTTTTTTTTATTTTAATTTTAATTTTTTAAAGAGGCGGGGAGGGAGAATCAATTCTTATTGAGTTTTGCACATGGCTCTCGTTGCTCTGACAGTTGTGCACGTGGGTGCTGGGGTTTGAACCTGTGTACACACACATGCCAGGCAAGCGCTCTAACTGGCACACTCCAGCCCCCTTCCTTCCCTTTCTTTGAGAAGCACAATCTGGACTCAAACTGAAAAAGAATCACCTCAGTCGGATGGAGAGTGGTCCTTTCTTCTGGCACGCAGCAGCTCTCTGCAACGTGCTTTTGAGGAACGCGAGAAGCATCGTCACTTCTCTTGGGGCCCACGACACAGCAAAGTGCACACTCGCTGCTTCCGACCGATTGCCTACAGCCCAGGGAAGATCACCACCTCTTGTTAAACTTTCCGGTTTAGACTTTCCCTCCGATGCAGGGATGGCTCTGGGCCAGGAAAGGGGACTGTGTGCACGGGACACATTTGCCGTATTCTCCAATACAGTTCACTGTCCATCCGTGAAGCCTCCCGTCTCATTAGCACTGAGATTTTATTGTGAAGAAACATTAGGTGTGTTTTTTATTTTTATCTCACTTGATTCCCATCTCTTTGAGATGGGCAATATTTTACCCCATTTTAAAGGGAAGAAGCACAAGCTTAGACAGTTGAGAAATGCGTAGTCCAGACGATGAGAAACTGCAAAGCCGATATCTGGATTCCAGTGCTTCGGCTCCTTCTAGTCCGAGACTATCTTGGTCCCCTTGGGCAGGGTCCATGCTTATCACTGCAGAGCTGGGGTAAGAGAATTAGTAGGGATCAAGTGTGACTCTTGTCATTGAACCCAAGCAGTCTATTCGGGGAGCTGAGACAGTGAGTAAATGACTGTAACGCAAAGAGAAAGCAGGCGTATCTTACTATGAGGAGAGGCTTCATGATTCAGGAACAAGACGAAGCGATGGCCTCCCTGATCCAGTAGTGCCTCTCCGTTGACGAGCTTGAATTCTCACACGGGAGTTAAGATGCTTTGTATTATTTTCTTGATTAATTTTTTCCCCCTTAGGAATTGTGATTTGGAAAAACACTTAGACTTCCTGAGAAGTTTAGGTTTAGAAAGGCAATTTAAATTTAGGAATTACTGAGTCCTGTACTAGTATGAAGGGAGGTCTATATGTAAATTAGAGGATTTGGGGAAGATACGGATAAGTGGTGGTTGTGGAAATTCTGGTGGACTTCCTGTAGGAGCCGGCATTTGAGCAGGACTGAGAAAGGCGAGTTGGATTTGTAGACTAGAGGTGAGGTTAAGAGTAGGGAGAAGCTTTCCAATACAAGGCACAGTTTGAATGAAGAAAGACTGAGAAGGGGAAATCTGGGGATGTGCCAGGAAGTTGCATTTATCTGGAGAGGAGAGAGAGAGAGAGAGAGAGATAGCGTGTGAAAGGAGTGGCTGATGATAAGTGTGGAAGAGTAGAGTGGAACTCCTTGGGGTGGAGTAGGATTCCCAGGCCACTTGTCCCACCCTGTAATATAAAGTAGGTGCTTCAGGGGCATGTGTTTCCATGTTATAATGAGGAAATTGAGGCTCCCAATTTGAGGGATTTGTTTAAGGTCACACAGGGACTAAATGGTTGACGTAAGTTGGGGAACACGAACCCCAAAGAGCACGAATGAGGCCTAGCCTATCCCAGGAGTACACTGGAAATCTGTTGAACAGGGTCTCTGAGGCTTTCTTGAATGTCTTTTGAGTTGAATAGATGTGTAGAAATTAGAGGGACATAGCTTTTTAGCTCAGCATGGACATATGGTTCAAGGAAAAACAGACTGTGGCAACACACCCCATTATTTTACTAACTTTGTTTTTTAGTCATCTATATATCTGTCTTTGTATCTATGTATGTAAACATCTATGTATCTGTATGAATTAGAACTTTTTTCATTACTATAATGAAATACCTGAGGCAGGCTAACGTTATTAGCAAAAGAAGTTTATTTAGGTTACAGTTCTAGAGGTTCAAAGTACAAGATGGGGCAGCCCTATTGATTCAGCCTCAGGTGAGGGTCTAACGGTGGAACAGTGGGAACTTACATGGGAGGAAGAATTTCACACCTCAAAACAGGAAGCCAGAGAGCAACTCAGGGTTCAGGCCCACTCTTACTGCAACTCATAAGAACTCACTCCAGAAGACCAGCTTTCTCTTTGAGGACATGCTCCCAACTACCTAAGGACACCCGGCCCCCATAGACCCACTTCTTCAAGTTTCCACCACCTCTCAATCTCATCACACTAGGGACCTAGCTGTTGACATATGAAACTTGGCGGGACGCAAATCATATCTAAGTTATAGAGCTATGTGTCTGTCACCTATGCGCGCATGAATGTTCTGTGTCTATCTGTTCATCTATCTTCTACTTATTTCTTGTTGATGCCATGAATTTGTAATTGATCATGGTTCCCTCTTCCTTCTGTCCTCAAGGAAGCTGACGTTGTAGCTCTGTAGAATGGGATTGGTGGCGCTGTGCACGATAATCTTACCCCTTTCTTTATTTTATCCCACTGCCCTTTTGTCTTTTGCAGTTTATTTTACCCCTTTGTGTTGGGCGTATTCATTCAGGTTAACTTGCATTTGGATATGATTGGGCACAGACTGAAAAATTCTAACCGTTGGATATAGAAAGCAGTCAGTGTGCTGCATGTGATGTCATGAGTTCACTGTCACCAGAGGTGTGTAAGAGGAGGTTGCAGGACCGTTTGTCTTTGAGGTCTCTTTAGCTCTGAGATTTTCTGATTATGGTGTTGGAAATAGGTCATTTTCTCATTGTGCTCACAGCCATCCCCCGATAAGCGGCGCCCTTGTGCTCATAAGAAAATCCTCATCCTCTCACAGGCCTGAGGCCCACTGGCTGCTCAGACTAATGAGACTCTGGGGCCTAGAGATGCAGGCTGCCTGGTACTAGAGAAACAGTGCAGATGACATTAATAGCATGTGACTAGCAGTGGATTGATTGAATAAGCAGATGTTAAGGTTTGGGCTGGTAATGATTCATTACTATTTGGGAAAAACCTGATAGGGCTGCTCTCACTCTGAGAATTAATTAGTTTATGCTTCATCAGTCGTATTGAGCAGAGTATAAATGGCTCTTCTGAGGACAGAGTTCTCCAGTTAGAGGAATTAGTATTCCTTCCACCTAGCAAGACATGGGAGCAGAGAGCCTCCTTCCACAGACAAGCAGGGAGCGGGGAGAGGAGGAATGAAGAGACAGAGGCAGGTGTACTTGCTGCTTGCTTTCCCAGCATCTATCTCCCTTTCTCTTCTGCTGAACATCTGGGGATGCCCCTTTGCTTTTCCTAATCCCTGAAAGAATGGAGCTCCTCTCCTGCTCAAGTGTGCTGGGAGACCATGTGGTCACAGCTGGGCCAATCAGTGCACTGCATTGCCTGGGCCAGTGATTGGTTCAGGAATGTGTATGTGTGGTCCAATCAGACACTGTGAGGTTACAGAAAGCCATTCTTTCCCTTTTCCAGAAGAGGATATTAGGCAGAAGCTACAGAAGCCATTTTGATTTTGTTTGTTTTCTGATGGGAGTGAGGGTCTCCCCATGTTGCCTAGGCTAGTCTCAAACTCCTGGACTCAAGGGAGCTTCCTGGCTCAGCTTCCTGAATAGCTTGGAATATAGGCATGGGCAACTGCCCCGGCTCCATTTTGTGATTCCAGTCCCTAAGCCATGGATGGAGATGCTCCCAGTCTTTGAACCTTCCCACCTAGTACCACATGGAACACAGACAACGATCCACACTGAGACCTGTTCACATTGTAGATTTGAAAGTAAAATAAGACTGTTGTTTCAAGGCACAAAGTTCATGGTGACTTATTACACAACTGTCACCTGAACAGTTCATCTCCCACAGTTTGGACTCTAGACTGATCTTTCTTCATTGCTAATCATCTTACTCCTCAGTTTAAAAAATCCTCACAAGCTGGGCATGGTGTTGCAGGTCTGTTGTCCCAGCCACTCAAGAGGCTGAGACAAAATGCTTTGAGTCCAGACGTCCAAGGCCAGCTTGTGCAATATGGTGAGACCCTTTTTCTCTAAAAAAAAAAAAAAAAGAGTGTTCTCACAAGACTGCCGGTAAAAAAGAACTTTCTGGTTCTATCTCATCTCATCTCCCTAGCCTTCCTCCCAGGAATCCTGTCCAGCTACACAGAATTGCCTGTGTAGCTGCTTAAGCAGCCCACGCGCTCCAGGCCTCTCTGTCTTTGCAGATGCTCTTCCCTTTGTCCAGAATGCTTGTCTTGTCATTGTCAAATGACCCCTCAGTGATTAAGCCACAGTTCTCTTTTTTCTACTTCTTAAACTCCTAGGAGTCAAATGTTGGATCTTCTCTTAGTTGCTGAGGCTGCTTTGAACTTGCTAATCTCCTGCCTCAGCCTCCTGAGCTGTGGGGATTACAGGTGTGTGCCACTGTCCCCAACTCTTTTGATTATTTTTATTCATTTTCTTTGTTTTACTTTATGGAGAATTTCCTTGATTGTATCTTCCAGTCCTCATGGAAGACTTTTTTGCTTTACTTTTTCCTCTACATTTTTAATTGGTGCATTATAGTTGTAATGATGGGATTTGTTGTTACATATTAGTACATGCACATGAAATAACAGTACAATTTGACTAATATAACTCCCTAGAACTTCCACCTTCACTCCCCTCTTCCTGCCGCACGGTCCCTTTTCTCTATTCTACTGTTCTCCCTTTGGTTTATAAGCGATCACCCTCCACGTTTTCCCCCCTTTTTCCTGCTAGCTTCTGCATGTGAGAGAAAAACATGATCCTTGACTTTCTGAACCTGGCTTATTTTGCTTAATGTAAAGGTCCCGAGTTCCATCCATTTTCCTTCAAATGACATAACTCCATTTTTCTTCAGGGCTGAATAAAACTCCATTGTGTATATATATATTACATTTTCTTTATTCACTCATTCACTGATGGACTCTTAGGCTGGTTCCATAGTTTGGCTATAGTGTGGAAAGCTTTATTTTGATAACCTTGTTCGACATTCACAGCAAACTTTTCTTGTTCTGTTTTTTGGCACACATTGAACTTAATTCATGTCTTCTATTTCTTGTTTCATGAGTGAAATTCTTCTTGAATCTCTCTGCTTTTCTATTTGCTGAACAATCATAGGTTCTGATGAAGATTCTTTACTTGACCAAACAGTTTTCTGAACTCTATCCTAAGTCTGTGTGTGTATACAGTTGTAAATCCCAGTTTTAGCCAAGAACCTGGTGAGGTCAATTAAGCAGGAATCTCTTTCTCTTGATACTTGATCACCTTCAAGTCTGATCCAAGCTCCTTATCCCCACTCTTGGTATTGGATCACCCTAGCCTGCCTGCAGCAAAAATCCTGTTAGAGTGCAGTAGCCAGATTTCCTTCCAGAGTTGACATCTCATCTTAGTAATATTCTGTCCACTGGCCTCCTGACCCCTGACTATACATCCCCTCTTATCCCTACTCTATTCAGAATGGAGCACAATTCTATGCTGGGGTCTCTTTTCCCCCATTGCAATAGTCCCAAATGAAATTTACTTCCATTTAGCTACTGTCTGGCTCTGTTCTTCTTCTTTTAAATATACTTTTGCAAGGATCTATTTATCTTTATCTCTTGTTCTCTCACTTTCATTTCATGTGGGGGGGGGCTGGCTTCAAATATCCGCTGGCCCTCAGTTGTTCATTTGTGTGTAAGAAAGAGGGGCTTGGTGCTGTGGAAAGCAGTGTGGAGAATCCTCCAAAAATTAGGGTTGGATTCACCATATGATCAAACTATCCCTCTTCTGGTTATTTTCCCAGAGGAGTTAGAATCAGCACAGCAAAATTTATGTTCATAGCAGCTCAATTTACAATAGCTGAATTATGGAACCAACCCAGATGCCTCTCACTGGATGAATGGATCCAAAACTGTGGTATGTATACATACCATGGAATTCTACTTAGCAATTAGAAACAATAATATTGCAGCCTTTGAAAGTAAATGGATGGTAATAGAAGAAATCATGCTGAGCAAAGTTAGCCAAACCCAGACAGTTTATTTGTGGAGGCTGACCTAAACTCAGGCTTGGGTGAAAGGTAGTTAAACTCATGTATTAGACCCAGCAAAGGCATAGCAACACATCATCTAGGATGACCATAGATATGTTAGTGGGGAGGGAGAGGGGATAGAAGGGGAGAAGGGGAGAGATAGGTGGGGAGAAGGGGAGAGAGAGGGAGAATAGAGTGGGATCTAGGGAGACAAACAATAATGTAGCATACTCTTTACCCCCTGAGAATCCAAATAATAATTATGCAGTCATTTAATTCTGAAAAATTCACAATCTAAGCATTTATATCATTTTTAGGGGCAAAATATAGAAAAATCGAGAGACTGGGGTATGGTTGATGTGGGGGTAATTTTGGTTTAAGAACATATGCATATTATATGTTGTTACTTTATGTGCATTTATGACTGTACAGTAACTCAACTCCTTAGTAAAACATTAAAAAAAAAAGAGGGTTGGGGATGGAGTGGTGGCTCGGCGGTTAGAGTGCTTGCCCGGCATGCACGAGTACACGGGTTCAAACCCCAGCACCCACATGCACAACTAAGTGTCTGAGCAACAAAAGCCATGTGAAAAACTCAATAAAAAATAAGTTGATTAAAAAAAAAAGAGGGGCTTGGGAGCACTGAGGACATAGTGATTGTGTAGACTAGATTAAAGGATGCAGATGTTAAACAAAAGGATGCAAAAAGATCCATCATGCTAACAGTAATAATAAGAGAACTTACAATTAGAGATTAAGTAGGACCTTTATAATGATAAGGGCCAGTACATCAGGAAGACATAATAATTGTTAGAATATATGCACCTAACAACAGAGCCTGAATACACGGAGCAAAAATCTGACAGAACTGAAGTGAGAAATAGACACTTTGACAATAATTTTTTTTGTTGGCGATGTCAAAACCTCACTTTCAATAATGTGTGGAACAGCAAGACAGAAGATCAACAAATAAAACTAAGATGTGAACAATGCTCTAAACCAACTAGATCTAACAAATATCTATAGAACCCACCACCCAACAAAGGCAAAATGCACATTCTTCTCAAGGGCATGTGGAACATTCTCCAGGCTAGAATACATGCTAGGAGCATTCTCCAGGCTAGACTACATGCTAGGAGCATTCTCCAGGCTAGACTACACGCTAGGAGCATTCTCCAGGTTAGACTACACGCTAGGCGCATTCTCCAGGCTAGACTACACGCTAGGAGCATTCTCCAGGCTAGACTACATGCTAGGAGCATTCTCCAGGCTAGACTACATGCTAGGAACATTCTCCAGGCTAGAATCATGCTAGGTCATAAACCAAGTTTCAATAAACTTAAACTAGAGAATAGAAAAACAACAAAGAGGACTGGAGAGATGGCTCAGTGTGACAGCACGTACCTAGCATGTGTGAGGACCTAGGTCTGATTCCCAGCAACACATACACAACTAAGTGGAGGAAAAACAAAAACCAGATGCAAAAATAAAACTTAACTCTCTGTAAAAAAAAAAAAAAGAAAGAATGAAAGAAAAGAGAAACAACAGGGAAAGCTGATGAAACTAAAAATTAGTTCTTTAAAAGGATCAACAAAATCAACAATTCTTTAGCAGGATTGACCAAGAGAGAAAGAGAAAAATAAAGAGACTCAAATCAGGAGTAAAAAGAGGATGTCACTATCAAATTGATTTTACAGAAACAGATTATAGGGGACTACAGTGATTAACTGTATGCTGACAAATCAGATAACTTTGATGAAATGGATAAATTCCTAGAAAGATATAAACTGACTCAAGAGTAATAGAAAGTCTGGACAGACCTATGACAAGTGAAGTGATTAAGTTAGTACTTGAACTTCCCACATGCACATACACATATACAAATGCCAGGTACAGGTCATATGTAGAATTCACTCACGAATTCTCTCGAATATTTAGAGAAAAATGAATAACAATCATAAACTCTTGAAAATAGAAGAAGAGGAAAGAATATTTCTCCACATATTCTATGAAATTCATTACCATATTACCCAAACACCAAAATTAGATAAAGACATCACAAGAAAATAAAACTGCAGACCTATATTTATGAATATTGATAGGGTTTTTGTTGTTTTGTTTTGGTACTAGAGATGTATCCAGGGGTGCCCCTGGGCTATCCCCTTAGTCTTTTTTTTTTTTCCAGACAGCATTTGGCTAAGTTGCTCAGGCTGGTCTAAAACTTCTGATCCTCCTGACTCAGCCTCCTAAGTATTTGGATTATAAATATGTACTATCACACCTGGTTCTAGATATAAAAACCATGAGCAAGGTCCTAATAAGTAGAATCCAGCAACATATAGAGAGGATTGACTATATGCCATGATCAGGTGGCATTTATCCCAGGAATGCAAGGTTGGTTTTGCATCTAAAAATCCATCAATGTAATATATCATATGAATAAAATGAATGAAAAAACCACATGGTAATCTCAATTACTACAGAAAATGTACTTGACAAAATGCAACACTCTTTTATATTAAAATCAATGAATAGACAAGGAATAGAAGATGTGGAAGATTGAAAGGTGAATCCCCCAAATATGTCCGTATCCCAGAACCTGTGAATCTGGCATTATTTGGAAAAAGGGTCTTTCAGACATAATTGTCTAGAGATGAGATCAGTCCTGGATTATTTGAGTGTGTCCTAGATCTAATGACATAAGTCTTTATAAGAGACAGAAGACATACAGAAGCACAAGGAAGGAGGTCCTGTGAAGATGGAGGTGGAAATTGAAATAATGCCGCCACACATTGAGGAACATCTAGAGTCATTTGTAGCCAGAAGCGGCAGGAAAGGTTTCTCTAGAGCTGTTGGAAGGAGCAAGGCCTTGCAACGTGGCCTTGGTTTTCGTCTCCTTTCTCTGGGATTGTGAGAATGTATTCTGTTGCTTCAAGCCACCAAGTTTATGGCAATTTGTTATAGAAACGCTAAGAAACTAATGCAGAAGTGTGGGGACTTCCTCAACCTAATAAAAGGCACCCATGGAAAACTCACAGAGAACATCATACTGGATGTGAAAGACTGCTTTACTTCTAACATCAGGAGCAAGACAAGGATGTCTGCTCTCTCTTCTTTTGTTCAACATTGTAGAAAAGGTCTTAGCCAAAGAAAAACTCAGTATAACTAGATAAGGAAAAAGGAAAAAGGAGGAATTTATTGATTCATAGATGAAAAGTATGAGAATCTAGTCCTTGCTAGATCCATTTTATTACCAGGAAAGTCTTGAAGCTTTGCTTTCTTTGTTGGCTTACTTCTCAGGCAGAGTCTCCAAAAAATAAAAATGGCCACACGGGAGTTCTAGGTTCCCATTCCACCAGCAGAGCAATGCTAGAGAAGGCAGAGCTCCTTCTTCCTGAGCTCCAGCACAGGTCCTGGAGCGGCTTCTTATTCATCTGGCCTGGTGTTCCCAACCCATCAGTGATCTAATGACGGCTGCTTTTGGATTCATGTACTGGATGGCTAGACTTTTTTAGACTTTTTTTTTTCATGAGGAAGCACTTTATCAGTGCGGTATTTCCAGAGAATTCCACAGTTGTTTTTATACAGGGTTGGTGCTTTCACTGGATTTGTGAAAGTCTTGAGTCACATTCTGCACACCCCGACCCCTAAATTCTGCAGGAGTTGTTCTTCCATCTTGGACGGTGACTTTTACAGAGAGGAAAACCGAGAAAACTTCGCTGTGACTCTCATCACTGACTTGATCTCAAAAAGTTTTTACTTTTTGAGTAAATTAGTCTGAGAACTCAAATTTCAGATTTGCAAATTTGGCCTGCTGTTTCAGGTCTTCCTTTATTTTAGACTGTTGTCTTATATTGTATCTTTGACTTCTTTTCTGCTTTACCCATTCTGTTTTCTTCTTCAGGAATCCCTAGGAAGTGCTTATTGGTGTCACACATCTATCCTCAGTATCTGTTATGTTACCAAAAGAGATGATCTCTTGGCTCGTTTCTTCTATATACTTTTCTAACATTGTTTTTCCTGTTTCTACTTTTTTGGTTCTTGCTAAGCAGTTTGTATTTCTGTTTTTATTATTTTTATTGTTTTATTCCATTTCTTTCCTGTACTCTCGATTTTTAGTTGTTCACTCTAGCTCTGGATTTGTCTTTTCAAACAGTTTGTATTATTTTTAATTTCTTTTTTTAAGAGAGAGAGAGAAAGAGAGAATCAATTTTATTTTGTTTTTCATGTGGCTTTCACTGCTCAGAGACCTTGCGGTGCTGGGGTTTGAACTTGCATCCTTGTGCATGCCCCTATTTTTAAATTTCTTTAGAAATCTACAAAAAAACTCTTGCCTCCTACCCAAGATCAGAGGAAGGGATAATTTAAAGATCCAGGATGCATGAAAACAACATTGAATTGTCTCAGAATCATTTAATTATTCACTCAGTACTTAGAGTCATCATTTTTGAACCCAAAGTTTGGTTGATTTGTAAGGTTAACTGTTTAAGTAATGCTTCCATTTATGATAAGTATTACAAAAATCATGTTTAAAACATTAGATCAAATCATTGTCATAGCTAAGATTGCCATAACAAAATTCTATAGATTAGGTGGCTTAAACAACAGAAACTTACTTCTCATAGTTCTGGAGACTAGAAGTTCAAGCTCTTGGTGCCAGTGGGGTTGGTGTCTGGTGTGGGCTCTCACTGGGTTGTGGATGGCTGCCATCTCCCTGTGTCCTCACATGGCCTTTCCTTTGTTCATAAGTATGGAGAGAAAGGGAGAGAGTAAGCAAGTTCTCTGGAGTCTTTTTGTGGAAGAACATAATCCCATTATGAAAGTCCCACCTTCATGACCTCATCTAAACCTAATTACCTCCCAAAGATCTCATCTCCAAATAGCCTCAAATTGAGGGATAAGGCTTAAAGATGTAAGCTTTTTTGGGGGACTTAATTTATTCCAGAGTACTGAGGCACC
This sequence comes from Aplodontia rufa, assembly GCA_004027875.1. Taxonomy (NCBI): domain Eukaryota; kingdom Metazoa; phylum Chordata; class Mammalia; order Rodentia; family Aplodontiidae; genus Aplodontia; species Aplodontia rufa. The sequence goes on from PVKS010016215.1 coordinate 16,540, forward strand.
ATATTATTACCAGTTGATGGTATCTAAATGCATAGAGAATTTAAAGTTATAGACATTGGTTTTACTTACTGTCATAACTGAATTAGGGAACCCCTCCTTAGTCCCAAGAAACTAAGCAGAAAGCTGGGTGTGGTGGTGCCCTGCTTGGGAGTTTGAGGCAGGAGGATTACAAGTTCAAAGCCAGCCTCAGGAACTTAGCAAGGCCCTAATCAACTTGGGGAGACCCTCTCTCAAAATAAAAATTAAAAAGGGCTGGGATGTAGCTCAATGGTTAAGTGCCCCTAGGTTCATTCCCCGGTACCAAAAGAAAAAAAAAAAGAAAGAAAGAAAAAGAAAATAATCTCCCCCACCCCACCTCCACCACGTTTACCTACTTGGCTGTCATCCAGCGAACCCACCTTCCCCAGGGGACAGTAAAGCAAGCAAGGGAATGATTCTGCCTCCTGCTCCTCAGGGGCAGTTAGAGAGGTGGGGGAGCCCCTTCCTTGGGGAGAGTAAAAGGTTACACAAGGGCCACCTGTCCAGGTAGGGCGTGGTGTACAATGGTGATAAACAGCTGAGTCCTAACATCTGGGAATTGGGAAAGTCTCTGCAGAGGAAGTCCCGTGTCCATTGTGAGTGTGCAGGACAGACGGGAAATCCCACCAAAACTGTCATAGCAGCACCCAGACTGCCCTGTGGAGGGGCCTTGGCAGGGGGGCTGTTCTTTTGTGTGGGGCTACCTGGTAGTTGTTGTGCCTTTATGGAGACAGCCAGGTCTTTACAAGCTAGAGCATCCAGGAGCGAACCCCTGCATTCCTACAAACCGTCACTATCCAGCTAGCAGCTCTTATAATTAAGTCTATGGCAGCTTCCATATGAGTTAAACCCCGCATGCTGAGTTGTAGGCCCTTCCTTATGACCTGAGAAAGGAGGCTTCAACCTGTGCAGGGGACAGGCTGGTGACCATAAGGGAAACATCTCATGAGGTGACATTTATTTGGAGGGCCAATTCCCCTAAAAAGGGACCCCCACAATTTTGTTGCCTCTCACTGCTGCTGTGAAGGTCAGTAACTGCTGTAATTGATGCCCACTCTAGCATCTCTGTGCTGGACACCAAGTTTTCTAATAGTATACATTTGTTGTCTCTCCTGGTCTTTATTGCAGTTCTCTTACCACAGAGGGAAGAGAGGTTCAGTAAGGTTTGATGAATTTCCCAAGGTCACAAAGCTAGTATGTAGCAGAGCTAGGGTTCATACAAATCTGCGTGACCCCAGAGACTTGGCACTTTCCATTAGGCCAGATGACAAGTGCTTGGAAAATACAGTAGTGTTAATGATCTTATGCTGTACACAGAAGGCTAATGTAAGTTTACTACTCATCCTTGGGAGGAGCCATTGCTGCTGCCGTTCGCTGCCTGTGCTCTGAGCTTGGCTCTTGGGAGTTCCATCATGTGCCTTCTGTAGGATTCCTCTGGGATCCAGGAGATGTGGACTCTGATGCTGCCCCTGCCACTCCCAAGTTCACCTCTTACTCTCCAAGAGGGTAGTGTGTAAAATGGTAGAATGTTCTGTGCCCTGCTACATTGGTTATGAGTTCCAACAGGGACAGTTGTTACCAAGTGTCCTGCAAAACTGATTACCTTACCATCTCATTTCCTTTTTCGATGGGGTTCCTAATAATTGGCACCATTTGCCGAATACACACGTGTGGTATTGCTGTTATTGTTGTTGTTCTTCTTCATTTTTTTTAAAGAGAGAGAGAGAGAGAGAAGAGAATCAATTTTATTTTTCATGTGGCTTTCGTTGCTCAACACTTCATTGTGTATGTGGTGCTGGGGTTCAAACCCACATCCACGCATATGCCAGGCAAGCACTGTAACCGCTAAGCCACTGCTCCAGCCCTCTTCTTCTTCTTTTTAACAAAGAGAGAGAGAGAGAGAGAGAGTTTATGTGAGAGTGAGAAAGAGTTAGTTTTATTTTTTTCATCTGGCTTTTGGTTTTCATTCACTTAGTTGGTGCTAGGGATTGAACTGGGGTCCTCATGCATACCAGGCAAGCACTCTACCACTGAGCCACCGCTCCAGCTCCCTGTGTGCTCTTCTTTCAAGGAGTTTTGTTGAAAAGGGAAGGAAAGGAATGGAGTGGCAATTGGAGGGGAAAGTGGAGTTAGGAGAGGCAGTTTTTTAATGTTTGTTTGTTTTTGCAGTACATCACTCTACCACTCAGCTACGTCCTCACCCTGCAGCTTTTCCCTTTAATAAAAAAGTTAATAAAAGTAAGTATGTACGCTGAAAAGAATTATCTTGTAGAGAGGCGACACATGGTGATGTGGGGGAGGATGGGGACAGGAGATGTAGCTGAAGCCATGTGCTTGAGCAGGCAAGAAGGGTCTAATGTACAAGTGGCGGTTGTAGTTAGACGTTTCATAGGAATCTGGCTATCCCATACTTAAGGGACCTCCAGGTCCCCACTGCTAGGAGTCAGGCAGCAAACCTTTGGCTTTGCCTATAGGAAAACGGGATCTCCAGTGGCCCTGTGATTCCCCATGAGCAGCCTGAGATGGGCTGAGTGACCTCTTTGAGCCTCAGTTTTGGTCTCTGGTAAAATTCAGATGATGCCTTCTACTCTGCCCAGTCATGGAAAGTATTAAACAAGAGAATGCAGGTAGAGCCCGTGGCATGGAAAACAAAAGTGATTTTCTCACTGAGAGACAACCATGGTTACCATTTCCATGTGTTTTTGTGCCAGTCTTTCCCCCCAATGTAGAAATAGATACTTAAAAATAGTGTCCTTCTTATATAGTTCCATAACGTGCTTTTAGCACTTAAAATATATTAAGGACAAATTTCCATGGCATTATGTCTTCCTGTAACATCACTTAAAAAAAGATGCCTGCAGATGGTTCCAGTAGGTGGACTTGTACTCTGTTTTAACCAATTCCTATTTTAGACCTTGTGTAAGTTGTTGCTTACTACTCTCTACTATAAATGGCACTGTTATGAACTTCCTTCTGGCTAGATTTTTACACACATTCATGGCTATTTCCCTTGGAAAATTCCATTTCTAGCAATGACATTTCAGCCGAGCTGTAGATAAGCTCTTTCACCTGCCTGCAGAGACAGGAAGGAGTGGATTTTGGGCAATGCTACAGAGGCAGGTGAACGGAGGCAAAGGTACAAAAAGGCTGCTGATACGTGGGCTGCTCTCTTGCTGGATGCAGGACTCTAGATGTGGTCTATCCCCTTCAACAATTTAATCACTGCCCTTGTTGGTGACATGAAGACAAAGTTGTCAAATATGAGGGAGCCTTAAGATTGAGAGGGATATGTTGAATGCCACAGTCAAGATGCCAGAAGGCCCTCACTGGCAGGGAGAATGCACTAGAACAGACAGGATAAATTGAAATGGGAAAACTGTAATGTGTTCATGATGGGAATGTTTCAGAAATTTCAGCAATACTTGTGGAGGTTAGGGGAGACCTGGCCAGACATCAGGTCATCCAGAAAGTCTCAGGGATTGATGTGATGTGGGTGCACTCCAGTCTCATGCAAGACACCCAACAACTTCAGGCTGTATCAACCTGAGTGTAGTCCAGACCATGTGTCTGTGAGTATTGATAAGCTGGGGCTGGTGATCATCATGGTGCCATTTCTCTCAAGCTGGTGGCTTGAGAGAAATACCTATACACGTCTGAGAATATGGGAGAACAAACTCAGTTTCTCCTGTACTCTCATGCAACAGACAATACTGAAGATTTCTGTGTTCAGACTCTGTGTGTGTGTGTGTGTGTGTGTGTGTGTGTGTGTGTGTGTGTGTGTTTTCCATTCATCAAGCAAGCAATCAGTTCTGCTGTGGACACCAGCTGGGTGTCCTCTAATTCAATGTAATTTTGATACCATCTGCCTGGAGACAGTGTCAGATCCCAGCAGTTAAGGGTTCAGTCTCTGAGAATGCCGTCCTTTCAAGGCCAGTTGCAAGCTCCAGGTTGTTTTACCTGTGCTTCTGACTCACAGGTTATAAATTGGGATTCTTATACCTCCTCCTCAGGTTCAGTTAATTTGTCAGAGTGGTCACCAAACTCATGGAACACTTACTCTACTGGTTATATAAAGGGTATTACAAAGGATACTGACGAACAAACGATGAAGAGATAGATGGTACTATGGCTCAAATATGGATTGACCCCTTTGGAAGCTCACGTTCAAACTTAATCTCCATTGTGAGGTATCAGGAGGGTGGAAACAATCTTTAGCCTTTAGAAGTGGGGCCCTTGGGAGGTGACTAGGATTAGATAAGGTCAGCAGGGTGAATCCGCCATGATAGAGTCCTGGTGGCTCTATTAGAAGGTGGAGAGAGCAGTACGCAAGTGTTTCCCGCCATGTGGTCTCACCTCCCACATGCTCCTGCCACGATGTTATCCACCAGAATGTGACACAGCCAGAGGGGCCACTCCCAGGCCCTGTGGCATGCTCTTTGGACTCTCAGTCTCCTAAACTGTGAGATAAATTAACATCTCTTCTTTATAAAGTACCCAGCCTCGGGTATTTTGTAACAACAAAAACAAAAATGGACAGAGAGCGGTGGAGAGGGCAAAGTTTAGGAGAAGATGCTTGAAGCTTCCATGCCCTCTCTCAGTGTGCGCCACCTTCCAGGAACCTGCATGCATGTGCGCCACCTTCCAGGAACCTGCATGCATGTGCGTCACCTTCCAGGAACCTGCATGCATTTGGCTGTCAGAAGTTCTCAGACTGCTGTCCTTTTGGGTTTTTAAGGAGGCTTCATTATATAGGCATAGCTGATTAAATCAGTGGCCATTGGCGGTCAACTTAAATTTCCCTGGAGATTGGGGAGTAGGGCTGAAAGTCCCAACCTTGAAACCCCAATTTTCTCTTTTTTTTTTCTAAAGAGAGAGAGGACAGTGAGAGAGAGAGAGAATTAATTTTTATTGAGTTTTTCACATGGCCTTTGTTGCTCGAACACTTAGCTGTGTACGTGGGTGCTGGGGTTTGAACCCGTGTACTTGCGCATGCCAGGCAAGCGCCAAAACCACTGAGCCACCGCTCCAGCCCCGCCAATTTTCTCTTTCAGGAAGGGGACCAACCCCAATCCTGAAGCTACCTACAGGCTGCCACCTAGTAGTCAAATTTGTAGCATACAGAAGGACAGTTATTACTTCGAGATTATAAGGATTTTAGGAGTTGTATGCCAAGACCAAATGCATGTGTCACAATATCACAATGCCTATATAATTTAAAATGTCTGGTAGTCAACAATATACTTTGGATAACTCAACACATCCAAAACATACTTTTAGCATGTAATCCATATAAACATATTATTATTGAGATATTACATTCTTTTTTTTCTGTAAGTAGTAAGGTTATTTTATTTTTTTATAAAGGAAAGTTTTTTTTTTTAAAGAGAGAGAGAGGGACAGTGAGAGAGAGAGAGAGAAAGAGAGAATCAGTTTTATTTAGTTTTTCATGTGGTTTTCGTTGCTCTGACACTTTATTGTGTATGTGGTGTTGGGGTTTGAACCTGCGTCCTCACATGTGTCAGGCAAGTGCCGTAACCACTGAGCTACCACTCCAGCCCTACTAAGGCTATTTTAAATTGACAGATGATAATTGTACGTGTTCATGTGGTACAGTGCAATGATTTGAGACACGTATACAACGTGCAATGATCAAATTGGGGTATTAGCATTTCCATCTCCTTACACACTTGGCACTTCTCTGTTGGGAAGCTTCTAAACTCCTCTTTTTTAGTTCTTTATAAAATATATAATAAACTCCTGAAAATTACAGTCACCTGTCTGTGCTGTAGAACGTCGAGGCTTATTCTTCCTATGTAACTGTGTTTTCGTACTCATTATCCAGCCTCCCTCCGTGTCCAATATTTTACCAAGTCCTTGAGATCTAGTGTGTATGCTACAGTTGTAGCGCATCTCAATTCAGATGTTAAATTTTCAGTGGTGAAAACAAAATACAGCCCTACCAAAACGATAAGTTGTTTCCAGTGGGAAAATATTTCATACTGCCTTGTTTTTTTAAATTTAAATTTTAAATGATTAAAATTCAATACAATAAAAAATTGTTTTCTCAGTGAGAAACAGTACTTTCAGGGCTCAGTGGCACAGGTAGCAAGGGACTGGCAAAGTTGAATAGTTCAGGTCTATGCCCTTGCTTTTCAAAGCGTGGTCCATGGACCAGCAGCATCTGTATCCCCGAGGAACATCAGGGATGCAGGATCTCAGTCTCCACTCAGACCTCCTGAGTCAAAATTCGTATTTCAGCAAGTTTCCCAGTTGATCCCTGCTTGGATTTGAGAAGCTCTGGTCTAGAATTCTGGTCACGACTTGGAGGGATGTCTAAGAAAATGATTATATTTTCCACAGAAAAGGGAAGTGTAGTGGTTGGAGCAGTGGCTCAGTGGTTACAGCGCTTGCCTGGCGTGCTAGGATGCAGGTTTGAACTCCAGCACCACGTACACAAGGCAGTGTTGGAGCAGTGAAAGCCACATGGAAAACTGAATAAAACTGATCATCTTTCTTTCTGTCCCACTGTCCCTATCTCTCTCTCTTAAAAGAAAAAAAGAAAAGGGAAGCCTCCAGGAAGCCATGATAACCTTATTCAAATATTTCAAGGCCTGTTGTGTGGGGCGGTTGGGAATCTGTAATGCTGAGTGTGACAGCTGGGACCACAGACAGCAGGAGGGCACTGGGGAAGGGAGGGAGGGAACCCAGCTTTACAAAGTTCCCATCGTCACAACTCAATCTTTGTAATAACAGAACTGGCATTGGAGGTAAATCAGATAATCTGAGTTCAAATCTCACTTTTGTAAATCAATGTGCACCATGAAGAAAGAATTACTTAACCTCTCTGGGCCTCAGTTTTGCTGTCTGTAAAATGGAAAAAATAATTACCCAGGGTCCAGGGCTAATGGACAGGTGATTTAAGCAAGGATCGTGATTGCTCTTTGTCACACCAAAGATAGATTGGCATGGATTCCGCCCTCTGTAACTATTTGTAAAGTGGGCAAGACTCTGACTTGGGAAGGATGGCTATGACTGCTTTTAGCAGGCTTGTGGTCTGAGGTGACAGGTTGCATTTTTCAGTCCACACAAATGAATCTAGCCCCTGCGCTGCTTCATCCCACTGAAAGCTCGTTTTTTATTTACAGCTTCAAATTGATCTGATCGATCTATCCTCAAACCTTTTCATCAAGAGAGTGAAAACAGAGAAGCAGGGAGGGGAGGTCGGATCTCCTCTTTCTTTCCCTCCCTCATCAGGTGGTGCCTGGTCTCTTCCTATTATTGGGACAAAAATATCACCAGAGCGGTGTATGGGGACACTGGAGAGGGGAGGTGGGTAACTTGGCCCAAAGGAACCTTGTGCATTTCTCTGCAAAAGACCCCATCACTGGCTCACCATGCCACATCTGTGCTTCTGTCAAGTAAACAGAGAATATCTACTGCTCTCAGGCAGGCACTAACATTAGCCGAGTAAGAGCTCTTTGGGGACCCTGGAAAGGAGGTTCGCATTTGAAAATGAACCACTGTACGTGGATTTATAGTGCTGCTTTTCCGACAGAGAGGGGGAAATATTTTTCTCTGGGAGATTAGAATTTACTAGTGGATTCAAGTGTAACTTTGGAGAGTGGCGGAGGTATTAGATGTGGCAGTATCACAGTATTGTTTTATTGGCAATTAGATTTCAAACTGGCACGAATGTATGAAAATAAGTCTCAATTATGGGCCTGTGAAGTTTCTCCACCATCTGTCAACAGTTTGCTCCTTATGCCACAACATGTGTACCTTTGGAGGGAAAATGATTTAATAGCCCAAGTGAAGAGGTACGGCTCACCAAATCGTATTGGAGTTTATAGCCAATGCCTGCATTTATGATTTCTGATGCAGGGAAAGCAAATTTAAACTTGCACATGCACACATACACATACTCACATCCTTTTCAGGATCCCAAACTATCAGAGATGCAATATGACTTCAAAAGGAGTGAGTGCACCTTCCCTACTTTACAGCTGAAAAAAAAAATCAAGTCCAGGAGGATCTAGGGACTTGTCCAGGTGACACTGTACCATGGGGCAGAGCTGGACATTTGGGGTGAGGGACCGCAGCGGGCTGGTAATGTGTCTGGGAAAATGAAAGCCCTGATTTGCACTGCTTACGTATTCCCATAGTGTAAACACTTCTGCAATGGCTATTTCATGTTATCAATGTGATGTCCCTGTGGAGTCTGAAAGAGTTGTATGTAATCATCCCCCATGACAGATGGGAAAGGGTGCCATTCACAAGGGGCATGAAGTTGTGATTGGTATTTGTGGTTTTCCTGCCCATCATCTCCTCCCGCTCTGGTAAGAGTGCCTTGATCTTTCCTGAGGGTACCTACCCCTATATTATTCTTAGCCAGTGGGATTTGTGTAGGGTGACTCTGTCACTAGCTCCTGGGATGGCTCATGATCCAGGACAGTGCCCCTCCCTCAGTATATCCCATCTGCCTGGGCACTGATGTTTTTAGGGGCAGGCCCAGTGTGGCTTTGGGAGTCAGGCCCGGGACTTTTGGAGGAGTTGGTGGTCTTAGAACTACAGAGGGGTAGGCTGGATCTGCTGGTGGCAATTTTGCCCCATGAGAGAAGTGGCTGTCTGAGAATTGAGAGAGACACAAAAGAAAACAGCTGAGAGAGAGAGAGGATGGGTCCTGAAATATTGTTTGCTCCTGGATCTATTCCTGCTTCAAGCTTAATCCCTGGACTTTCTGTTTATGACAATCAATACATTCCCATGTTTCTTTATCAAGCCTTTCACTTCCAGCAGAAAAGGACTCACCTGAGTTTGTCTCTGGGAATTATATAAGAAAGTCTCTAGGCCCTTTGGGACCTGGTGTTCATCCGGGATGTGAATTTCACATAGGCATATACCTTGTCTGTCTTGGACAGGCTTGCTTTCACAGAACCAGTCTGGTGTCTGGTTTGTGGGAGATGCTCAATAAATATTAGTCAAATATCTTGAAATGGCAGGGTCTGCTGTACAATGGCGCAGTGACAAACTGCCCATAGACTCAATGGTTTATGACAACACAGATTTATTTCTCATTCATATCTTTTATTATTTATGTAGACTCTGACTCTGCTTTGTTTATTCATCCTAGGATCCAGCCTTATGGAACGGTTCCCACCTGGGACATGATATTCTCATGACAGAGGGAAGAAGAGCAAGGGCTGAACCTTGCAGTGGCTCCTAGAATTTCTGCTTAGCTAAAGCATGTGCTGGTTCTGCTCACGCTCCATGCAGCAATACCTGCCCATGGCAGGAAGGCATGGGCAGAGATGGGTAAGCCATGCTCTTCAAGTTTGGGGAGTGATACAGGTATCTAAATACTCAAACAGTGTATGTGAGAACACAATTAGATATTATCGTATGAAGTCAAACATTTGAATATCCACTAGGTGTGGCACTAGGTGTGGAACCCAGAGAACCCCTTGCATGTGGGCACCACAGGATATACACAGACACGTTTATAGAAGCTCAGCACACAAACCTTAACTCAAATATCTGTAGACAGGGAATGGATGTGTAAATTAGGATGCATTTATATAAAGGAGCATTCAGCAACTAAATGAATCAGCCTCAGCCATTTGGAACAACATGGCTGCGACTTGGAAGAATACCATTGAGTGAAATATGCAGAGAGCACACACAGCATGACTCCAATTCTATAATTCATTCACATATGTAAATACTGCACAAAACATAAAGGAAAGATGTGCATAAAATTGAAGATTTGACTCCTTTGGATGGGGAAATGTATGGGGATGGGGTAGATGGATACAAGTTATTGGTGATCTAGTTTTTGAGTTGGTGGAGAACTGAGAGGTGGTCATGTTAATATTATACAGCTTAACTTCTATGTGTTACACTTATTCTTTTGTCTCTATTAAATATTATCCAAAGGTAATTAGAAAGAATATAAAGATAACAACCAGGAAAGGAAATCATTTAGAAGCAGACAAATGTGATTATAGAAAAATCACACTTAGAAAAGTGGGATTCCTGAAAGCAAATTTGGCAAAGATCATTTTGTGTTAAGTTCAGGGATATGGAATTGTAGGTGGGGTATTGAGTGTTCTGGTCACTCAAGACAGGCCCTGTGTGGTGGGGAGCTCTAATCATCAGGAGGAAGGTCCCAGTGCCCCTTGGGCCTCACACCATACTCATTAGGCCACTCAGGGGCTGAGATAGCTGCAGGGGCCCTGCGAATGGAGTGGGCATCGGGATGTGCATGGAAAAGGCCACTGCAGTGGAGAATCATATGTACTCTTAGGTTTGTTGCAAAGTGTTTTGATTTTATTGTCACTAGAGTTGGTCATCTCTGTTTGTTGGAAGAAGGCTCCGTTTTAGCCTAGCAAAGATGAAAAGGCCACCCCAGATGGTGAATGATGCTGTCTCCTCTCCTGATGGCCCACATGCAATGCTGGGTTCTTCTAGTGAAGCTGCATTCTGCCAGAAGTTTCCCTCATCCGCTTTCCCATCCAAGCATAGGAGGAGAAAACTTCCATTAGAGATTCTGGGTCTCTCTATGCAGTAATCCAAAGCTCCTGCCCCAGGTGTCTTGGTGCATTCCTAAGCAGAGCACTTCATGCTACTGAGGGAAACCTGTCTTGGTGATTCCAGGGGACTCAGTGAGTCTATTCTCCGAGAAAGAGGGAGAGAGAAAGCGGTGATGGAGAGCCCAGAGGTGAGCCATGGTGGAAGTGGGAGTGCTCCAACCTCCCTGTGGGAGGAAGCAGCCTGGCCCCACACTCCCCGAGCTCCCTTGCCCACCTGTGGGGCACATGCAGATTCATCCTCTGTTCCATGCTGAGCAGGCCTTCTTGGAGACTCCTGAACATTAAGGAAAAAATTGTAATTTTTCTTGGTCCAATGCACTTAAGACTAATTTTACTAGTTTTAAGTGAAACTTGATCAAGGATTCAAGAAATATCTCTGAGCTGGCCCTTCTCCCTCCCTCCCTCTTTTCCTCTATTTCTTTCTTTCTTTTTTTTTTTTCTAGGGCTGAGGACCGGATGGGTCCTTGCGCACACTAGGCAAGCGCTCTGCCACTGAGCTAAATCCCCAACCCCTTCCTCTATTTCTTGACTCTGCCTCCTAGTGTTGGCTTTATTCCCTGGGGTCTTCTCTCCACTCCTGGTCCGGGGTTCTAGTGTTACATTAATGTCCTAATATAGGAAAGAAAAAGCTTCTTTGTGCCTAACTCCCTACCAGAAGCCCTGAGATTCATTATTTGGACTGGCAATGGTCACATGCCCCTTCCTAAGCCGATCACAGGTGCTGAGGAATGGGATGCCTGGCCACATGTTCTCCAGACCACCTAGGAGGGATTGAATTAACTTCTCCAGAGCCTTGTGAGTCTCTCAGTGGAAACCAAGTCCCTGAAAAGAATAAGGAAGAGGGCCTGGATGTTGGGAGGGTCATTAACATGTGCTCCTAATTACTGAGCCTTTAGTGTATCTTGGTCATTGGAAGGAGTTTCTTACATGTTAAAGATTATAATGTTTCCTGGGCAATGTTGGCACTAGATTTTATCTTCCCCTTTGGTTGTTTGCCTTTTAAGCTGCATTGATTTGGAATGAAAACTTTTTATTTTAAAGAAAGCTATTTTTCACCACAGGCATTTTCAAACATACACAAAACAAAGATGATATAGTGACCCATCCCATGTACCCCCATCCAGCTTCAACCATTGTCATGTATTGATTTCTGATTTTCAGAAGTTTCAAATTTGTCAATAGCTGAATACAAAGTCTTTCCTATTGTTTATGTTTGGAAAGAACCCAGATAAAAATTAGGCTGCATTTCCCCCTGGTTTTACTTTTTGATATAATGTCATAAAGTAAGGATCCAGTAGGATTTGAGTTTTCCTGACCCAGTTTATTCAGTCATTGTCCTGTTCTCACACCTATGAAGCATCCTTGAGTTGATATTAAGTTCTCACAGGCACCTGCACCCGTTTCTGGCTCCATCTTCTGTTTATTGACGTGTATGTTCTTGCCCCAACACTGCTGTTTTGATTTCATAGAAGCACACAAAGTTCTCGTGGATGCTCTGTTTAGTTCTCCATTACTGTTTCTTTGTTCAGCATTTTCTTGCCCAAATTTTTTCATCCTTCCTGATGAAACTTAGGATCATCATTCCAAGTTCTAAAGAAATTCCCTTAGGAGTGTGATTAAAATTGGTTCAAGTCGTGTGTTGAGATGGACAAATGAACGTTTTCTATAGTCACTCCTCAAATCTAGAAATACACAGTGTGTCTTTCCCTTTATTCAGGTCTGTAAATCCCTCTGTAAAAATAGATAATGTTGTTATCTCCTGTGAGAGTCCTTCCTGGGTTGTTTATGTGTTTTGCTGTGTTTGTGGAATGGAGAGTTAAAACTTCTCATTTTCTCCTTTTTATTTGTTTTCTAGACCTTCATATTTTTACCGAGTCTGAGGTACTTTGAGAGGTTTAGACTATGCGATGAGGGACCCACTACTCCAGTTTCCCAGAATTTACCTTTGAACTCGTACATACACAGGAGATAGCATGAGACTGACATCAAGGCAGAACTGAGCTCCTGCCCTTGACCTGACTTCATCAGCTGTGTGTCCTCAGGCAAGTCCTTTTTGCGTCTCAGAGCCTTATTTTCCTTACTTGCAAAGGGAGGTGGGTTGTTTCCTTCATTTTTCATCTACTTGCTTATATTGTACTTATTTCTAGAGTTCTCACTCTTCTTTAGGAGAATCTGAACTGCTTGTGAGCGTGGCCTACGTTTTCCAAAGGGGGAACAGAACAATATCACAGTGGAAGTTAGTTTTGCCGGCAGCAGTGACAGCAGAGTGTAGCCAATAGACACCACTCTACCTGGCCTGTATTATTTTATTTTTTGTTCTTGCTGTAGAACAGAGGCCTTGCATGTGTCAGGCAAGTGTCTACCACTGAGCTACATCCCCAGCACCCCATCTTTTATGTTTTATTTTGAGACAGGGTTTTAACAGGTTGCCAAGACTGACCTTGAACTTGCAATCTTTCTATTTCATCCTCCCAAGGTGCCAGGTTTACAGGTGTGTGCCACTATCTTAGGCTGTATTGTGGCTTCAAAAGTAAATTTGTAATATGGATAAAATTTAAAAAGATTAAAATAGGGTTTACTGAGTTCTTAGCATGTGCCAGGCAGCAGGCCATCATATTCCAGGCATTATCATATTATACCCCACACTTTCCTGATGAGGAGGTGTGGTCCCATCTTAGCTCAAAGAAGCTAAGAAACTAAGATCATACAGCCAGGTGTGCCATGGCTGTGATTCTAAGCAAGGTGCTCTGAACTTTCCATCTTCCCTGCCACAGACTGTCCTACCTAGTGGTGCTTCAGGCCAAGGAGGTCCCGGGAAACACTAGTTAGTCCTTCTTGGTGTTGACTAAGTCCTGTTTTTGCAAAACAGTCACGCCAGAAAGCCATCTACTGCTTTTGGTGCCTTTTCGTCCTCCTTCCATGTTTAGTACCCCAGAACAGGACTGGGGTCACTTACCAGTCACGCTGGTGTTAACTGTTTGCCATTGAGGATCTACCACTCCTTGCTCTCCTGAGAAGAATGACAGGCTGGCATAGTCAAGGAGGCACTGGGTGGTGGGCAGGTGCTGAAGAGGGTAGGGGCACAGAGGACAGAGGCAGAGGACCTGAAGACTGATGTGGTGGTGACGGGGGAAGAGCTCTGGAAGTGGAGCTCAACGCTGGCTAGCCATGTGATTCAGTGTAAATCTCTTAAGCTTTCTGTTTTCTTTCTATAAAAATGGTGACTGGAAACCTCGGCTGGGCTGGAGTGATGATGAAATTGGGTGGAGGTGGCTCACTCCTGACTCTACAAGCTTGGGCATGTATAGGGCAAGGTTTTTGTTGTTATTTGCACTGAAAAAAGAAATGGAGAAGAAAATAAGAATCAGGAAGCAGGCTACACCTAACCCCCTTGCCTGACTTCTAGCTGCTGGAAGAACCAGGGCACCGTTGCTCCTGCTGGGGACAGGGATCAGAATGAGACTGGCCGCATGGGCCTCAGATAGGGTTTGAGTTACAAAGGTTCCAGAGGCTACTTTTATGCTTTAAGATTTTGGACTCAAAGTGTTGCAGGGACATAATGTGGTGGGACAACGTCAACAGTGGACATAACAGGTAACAATTGTGCTCTTACTATGGGCCAGGCATTATGTGTTTTAGATGGATTATCTGATTTAATCCTCAGAACTCTCCTATGAAATAGGTTCAATAGTTCCCTAAGCTTATAAGTATGGGAATGGGGGTTTATACCAGAAAACCTGGAGAACTTAACTCAGATGCGTTAAGTTAGAAATCTGTGGCTCCAGGTCAGCACTGGTGGAAAGTGCCAGGGAGTCAGGTGGCCAGGCCTGAGAGCTGCCAGATCAGACCTCTTCCTGTTGGGCAGCAGAGGACTCCAGGTGCTGCAGGCCAGGGAGGGCAGATGTGAGTTCCTGTGGGGTTGACAGGGAGATGGCAGCAGCTGTTCTTGCTTCTGCAGGTGTACTGCTATGGGCCCTTGAGCACCCACTCTAGGGCACTGGGAGTAAGCCCCAGACCCATTTTTTTTTTTTAATTAGATGAATATGAGTTACAATTGAGGGAGAATCATTGTCAAACAATCAAGAGCAAATGTAGATTTACATTACATCCAAGGCTGATGCCATGTCATGGATGCCCCCCTTGGGTTCCCCGTGATTCTGTTTCCCCCAGAAGAACCCCTGAGTTAAATGGATATCTCATGGAGGTCAGAGATCTCCTTCTGAGATGATTCCCCCATATTCCTGCCCTCCAGTCTCCTAGATGTCCTTCCTAATCCCTCCCCTGACCCTGTCCTCCACCCTATGCCTCCAGGTATCCTAGGCAATGATCCCCCTGTTTGCAGAAAAATTCATACAATTTGAGGTTATTATTAGCTTAGCCATTGAACATACTGTTTCCAGATGTATTCTAGCTTCCACAAATGAGAGAAAACTTTCGGCCCTTGAGTCTCTGAGATTGGGATACTTCACTTAGCATAATTTTTTCCATCTCCATCCATTTGGCTTCACAAGTCATGATATCATTTTCTCTAGTGGCCGAGTAGTATTCCATTGCATATATGTACCAAAGTTTTTGAATCCACTCATCCAGTGAGGGGTATCTGGGTTGGTTCCACAGTCTAGCCATAGTAAATTGAGATGCTATAAACATTGATGAAGCCACATCACTATAATATGCTGATTCTAACTCTTTTGGGAAATAACCCAGAAGTGGGATAGCTGCTACACCTTGGACAGAGGGCTAATATCCAGAATATACAAAGAGCTAAAAAACTAAACACCAAAATCACAAATAATCCAATCAACAAATGGGCTACGGATCTAAAAAGAAACTTCTCACCAGAGGAAGTCCAAAAAGCCCGTAAACATAGGAGAAAATGCTCTACATCTTTAGCTATGAGGGAAATGCAAATCAAAACTTCACTGAGATTCCACCTCACTCCTGTTAGAGTGGCAAAAATGAAGAATACAAACAACAACAGATAATGGAGGGGCTGTGGGAAAAGAGGAACACTGTCACATTGCTGGTGGGACTGCAAACTGGTTCAGCCACTCTGGAAAGCAGTGTGGAGAATCCTCAAAAAATTAGGGCTGGAACCAATTTTTGTTTTAAAGGAAGTAAACATGGCTGGTAGATGGAGCCTCTGTGGTGTGTGTATATGTGAGAGAAAGAGACAGAGAGGGAGGAGAGAGAGAAAGAATGGTTATGCGGTTGTCCCACTGTGTTCATGAGTTTTGCATTCATAGATTCAACCAACCTCAGATGTAAAACATTTGAAAAACATTGCATTTGTACTCAACAGGCACAACTTCTTTTTCTTGTAATTGTTTCCTAAAGAATGTCATATAATGATTATATTTACACAAAATTCACATTGTAATAGGTATTATAAGTGATCTAGGGAGATTTAAAAGTATATGGGAGGAGGTGTATAGGTTCTGCACAAATACTATGCCATTTTATATGAAGGACTTGCACATCTGTGGATTTAGGTGTCTGGGGGAGGGATTCCTAGAACCTATCCCCTTAGGCACTGATGAATGATTGAATACATATGTGTGTGAGTGCATGTGACTAGTTCAAAGCTCATGTGTGTGCACTTAGTATACGGATGTGTATGTGTGTGTGAGGGAGAATAGGTATGAATATGAGGATATTGGTATGCATGTGGTTTCAGATATGTTCACGAACATATGTGTGTACGTTTGTGCACCCATGTGTGTGCCCATCTATCTGTGCTTGGGTAGGTATCAGGGGCTTGGTGGATGTGTATGTATGGCTATGGGATTATATGAGTATTAGTGTGCATGTGTTTTTGGCTATATAATGAATAAATGCCTGGTTTAGTTGTAAGCATGTGTGTGCATATGGTTGTGTATGTGTTTGTGTTTGTGTGTGTGTGTGTGTGTGTGCAAGGGGGGGCTGAGATGTGGAACTGGGGGCTTTCCCTTGGCTCCTGACAGATGGTCCCGCAAATGAAGGCCCCTCTGCCACCTGCCTGCTCGCCCTCCCTAGGGTTCTGCTTCCTCCCTCCAGTCCTGCTGGCGCCCCTGCGGCTGCTTCCTCCCTCTCTCCCTCCTCCTCCTTCTTTCCCTTTCCTCCCTCCCTCACATTTGCTCCCCTTGGCTGGTGAGTGGGGAAGGCGGGGTTAGGAAAGAGCTGGCAGAAGAAGGAGGGCCTGGCTTGCGCCCTCAGAGACAGGGCCGGGAGGCAGCATGGCTCTGGGTGTTGTTCTGTATGTGTGTGTGTACGTGCTTATGTGTGTGCATATGCACATGTGCTGTGAGTGTGTGTCTTGTTACCACGACTGGGAGGAAGAGACCAGGCAGCCCTCTCAGCGCCTGGGCTCCATCCGCAGGGTGGGCAGGCAGCCCAGGGTAGCAGGGCCTGTGCTTTGCAGACAAAAATGCCAGATGGTGGGGATTTGGGGTGGGGGGGACTCCCCGGCCTGGCTGCCAAGGGCAAGGAGGCTTCCGGGGCTCTGGAGAATGGCTTAGCCTGGGAGTCACACATGTGCTGCGGTGGTTTTTCCTTTCTTCTTTTTGTGCATGGGGTGTGTGTGTCATGTTTTTGCATATTTCAGGATATATTTCCCTTTGGATTTCTGTCAGCTTGTTAAAAACTTTGGTCATAAAGCTTTAGTTATTTTGATGTAAGGAGAGTACATGTTCCTGCAAGGAAGCCAAAGCAGTTTTTAAAACAGAAAACATTTATTGATGCATTATAAAAGCAGCACCAAATAAGACAGACATTCAGACTGGGTGTTTGGATTGTGAGTGAGCCCCGGGGCAGCGGGAGGCTGGGTTCTCTTCCTTTTGGGAATGGGTTTTGCCTCGTGCTGGTCTGGGATGTCTAAATTTGTTCCCCCTGCCTGCCTCCCAGCTGAATGTCACAGCGGAAGGAGTTTGCTGACCCATGTGGATCCACCCCAGCAACTTCCACGTGCAGTTGTAGGATGCAAAGCCTTCTGGGGTGCCCAGGCCTAGGCAGGGGTCAGGCTTCAACCCAACCAGTACTAAGTCTCCGTCTTCCTGGAGAAACCCCAGCGCCTTTGTCTCAGCCAGAATGAACATGTGTGAACAGCACAAATGTGAACAAAGACCAAAGGCATTGTTTCTCCATTGGCAAAGGGGGGAAGTGAGGGAGGGATGATTCTACATGAGCGATGTGTTTCCTCTGTGCAGAAGGGTGGATGGCTCATTAGGAGCCTTGGGAACAATGGGCGGGAGCAAGAAGCTGCCTTGGAAACCGCTGGTGATTTTCACAACTTCAAAGACACAGCCAACTTCCTGCCTCTGACCCTTGCTCCCTGTGCCCAGAGTGGAGGCAGTTGTCACCAAGTTCTGAGGCCTTTGATGGCTTCATGTTGAATAACGTCCGAATTCCTCAACCGGGCCATCCAGGCCAGGAATGCTACCCACGTCCCCACTGCACCCCCTTCTGGTGGTTCATCCATCACTGTAATCTTTCCAACTGGTTCCAGGCTCTAAATGCCATTTTCTTTTTTAAGCAGAAAATATATTAACAAGCTATAACAGCAGCACCAAATAAAGCAGAAAATTAGATGGGTCTTCACTCATGCTGTGTCCTCTATAGGATGCCCTTCTGGTTTCTCTTCCTGTCCAAATCCCCTCTCTCCTTTTGGATCAGCTAAAATGTCACCTCCTCCTTTCTTTCTCTTGGCTCCTCCCATGTGTTCTGGACTAAAATAACCTCATGTGATTCCTGTGTGAAACAACTGCTTTCTTTCCTAGAGGTCAGAGGAACCTCCTTGGGTCCATCTGGGTCATCTGACATCTAGCACAGGTCCTGGCACATGGGAGACACTGTTTGCTGATCGAATAAACAAAACCTCAAGTACTAGCTTCCTTTTGGAATGTGTAGCATTGGGCACAGATGCTGTGATCTTCGGCTTGGAAACAAGTGCAGATCCATTTGTCAGTATTGTCATTGTCATCATCATCACCTCCATCATTGTTGTTAGCAGGTATGTGTGAATGTGTCTGTGGGTGTGTATAGCTGCACGTGATACAATGATGACCTGTTTATGGGCATGGGGTCTGCATGTGAAAAGTACAGAGTCAAGTTTCACTCAGGAAAGAAGAGGTATTGAACCCAAAGACTTCAGCTATACATTCACCTCCCACAGGTTTATCTGCATTTTTTCATTTTTTTAAAGGTATATAAACTATTTATTAACAGAAAAGGCCTACAGACTCATTTCTTCTTGGACACACCTACTGTACGGCCATGGCGTCCAGTGGTCTTGGTATGCTGGCCTTGGACACGAAGGCCCCAGAAGTGACGCAGCCCGTTATGGGCCCTAATCTTCTTCAGTCGCTCTAGATCCTCGCGGAGTTTGTTGTCTAGACCATTGGCCAGAACCTGACTGTATTTTCCATCCTTTATGTCCTTCTGTCTGTTCAAGAACCAGTCTGGGATCTTGTTCTGTTGTGGATTCTGCATTATGGTGATCACACGTTCAACCTCGTCCTCAGTGAGTTCCCCAGCCCTCTTGGTGAGGTCAATGTCTGCTTTCCTGAACAGCACATGAGCATATCTTCGCCCCACACCCTTAATGGCCATGATGGCAAAGGCTACTTTCCGCCGCCCATCCATATTTGTGTTGAGTACTCACAAAATATGTTGGAACTTCTCAGGAATCACTAGAGACATGGCGACAGCAAAGTGGCGGCCTGTAGGCCTCCTGTGGAAGAGAGGGAGAGCTGCATTTTTCATCTTGAATGTGATCTTATCAATACCTTTTTCATATGGCCTTTTCCCCTTTGTGTTAGTCAGCTTTCCAATACTATGACAAAATGCCTGAGATAAGCAGCTTAAATGGAGGAAAGGTTTATTTAGGTTGATGGTTTGAGAGATTTCAGTCACTTTGCCCTGTGGCTTTGAGCCTGTTGGGGAACAGTACATCATGGTGGGAGCATGTGGGGGAGGTATGTTTACCTCACGGCAGCTGGGAAGAAAAGAGAGAGACAGGACAGGGCGAGATCCCAATATCCCCATCCCAAGGGCATGACCTAATGACTAAACTTCCTTCCACTAGTCCCCACCTCTTAAAGGTCCCATCAACTCCCGATAGTGCCATGGGATAGAGACAAAGCCTCTAACACATGGACCTTTGGGGGATGCTTGAGCTTTAAGCCATGGTACTATTCTGGTTGGATACATTTCTGTTCTAGTGGGAAGAGAGATAGGCTAATGGTTTTGGCCTGCGCTTGTGCTGAATGCTGAGGACAGAGAGATGGCTGAAGCAGGGTGCTTCCAGGCTGAACTCATGACCTGGAAAGGAGACATGTAGTAGATGTTGACAAAGCTAATGCTCCAACAGACGAGAGCAGATGTGCTATCGAATCACAGGGGAAAGAGCCCTTCACGCTGGAAAAGTCCTGTTCATTCTCTAAGATCTAGGGAGACCTTTACGTGAAGTGAACAACACACGCAGAGAGAGCCTCAGCTTCTGGGTTCTGTGGAGTGGCCAGTGTATGAAGTTGGTTTGTATTTAGGGGATAACAGAGGATGTGGATTGAAGGCAGGGGGGCTCTTGTCATTAAGAACATTGAGGACCATAATAACAACCCTGAACTAAACCTTTGCATTAAGCAGTGGGAGTCACTGTAGGGCTTCGTAAAGGTGTGCAGTTTAGAAAGACTCTTCAGGTGTCTGTCTGAAGAACCGCACTGAGTAGAGATGGCGATCAGGTGCTTGAATGGAGGCATGTTTGGCAGGCAGAGTCACTAGAACTTGGTGAAAGTTTGGATGTGTGAGAAGTGAAGTGGGTCACTTAGGATGTGTTCAGGCACAAGACATAGGAACCTTGACTGCCGGTGACTCGCATACATACCATTTATTTTCTCATGTGCCAATACTACTGAGGTCAGGAGGTTGCAGGCAGTAGTTTAGCTACTGAGCACTGGCAGAATTTATGTTCATTCTGTGTTCTCAGTGTTGTCACAAGATAGCTGCTGGGACTCCAGTCATCTTATTTACATCCAAGAGAGGAAAGGCAGTGCCAATCCCACCAGTTTTTTTGAATCAGAAGATCCAACTAAATGGTTGGAATTATCCCCAGTAGTCTTCTGTTTGGGCCTCATTGGCCAGGTCTGGATTTCATAGCCTCCTCTAGCTGAAGGGGTGGCAGGGAATGTGAAGAATGAGATGCTGTGATTGGTTCAGAACAATTTCAGTTGATTTCCTGTGGCTCAGCACACTGCCATGCCAAAGCAGATCAGGAATCTGTTAGCTGAGAAGTGGAGAATTGCTGTAGTGGGGGAAATGGATGCTGGGAAGGCATGTCTTTTAGTCAGTTTTTTGCTACTGTGACCAGAAGGCCTGACAAGAACAATCAGAGGAGGAAAATTTTATTTTGGGGCTCATGGTTTCAGAGCACCCCTGGGTTCAATCCTTTGTACCAACACAACAAAATGAACAAAAAACCATCCTGGCAGAAGAGTGTGGTGAAGGAAAGTGGCTCAGGACAATATGATCAGGAAGCACAGAGAGAGATCTGTTGACAAGGACAAAATCTGAACCCCAGAGGCAAGCCCCCAGTGACCCACCTCCTCCAGCCCCACCCTGCCTGACTACGGTTACCACCCACATAATTGCTTTCAGGGGATTAATGCATGAATATGTTAAAACTCTCATAACCCAATAATTTCACCTCCAAAACTTCCTGCATTGTCTCACACATGAGCTTTTGTGGGACATCTCACATCTATACCATAATAGCTTACAGTAGGGTTGGTCACATTCAGTGAAAGCACAGGGTCAAGGGTGACTCCAGATTTTGGACTTTCTGTCTGGGAGTGGCATTCAGTCACATAGCGGGGGACATGGTATGTGATGGGGTGGAGAGCAAGACTTCATTCTTGTATATTTAACTTAAATGTCACATCGGATCACTCTGCTTGCTAAGATCTGGATATGATTTCTTTAAACCTAATACTCCTTGGACTTTGAATGTATTTGTTAAAAGCAAACATGACTCCAAGAGTTTAAAACATTCCTAAGTGGCTCATGGTTATCTCTGGTTCAGAGTGTCTGCTAAATTAGTTCGATTTAGTGATGGCTTAGGTGTCCCCCATGAGCTTTTACTGTCTATAGATATGGGAGACGGATGTAGGATTTAGCTCTTTCCTTGTTACTTCTCACCCCTACACAAACACACACGCACAATTTTCTCAAGGCATGTGTGTATAGGTGTCTTTACTGAAGGGTCGTAGAGAAGGAGTGATTTATATTGCAAAACCATAAATAGCCTAAAATTTAAGATTATACACCTTCTTTTCTTCTTTTCCTCCTTCCTGCCCTCTCTATTTACCTCCCTCCATTCCTTGTCTTCTCTCCATTCCTTCCTCCCTCCCTCTCTTCCTTCCTTCTTTCTCTCTCTCACTTTCTTCCTCCCTCCCTCCCTCTCTCTCCCTCCTTTCCTTCCTTCATTCCTTCCTCTCTTCTTCCCTCCCTTCCTTCTTTCTTTTCCCTGTTTCTGTTACTTGGTCTTTATCCTTCCAGTGTGTTCCTTAGTTCTCTGCTCTCTGCTTTCCTTCTCTCTCTACCCCATTACTTCCTATTTCTTGGGAAGAACACATGCTCTGTCTCTAGAGGACAGTCCTGGATGTGCCCTGGTGGCATTCCAGTGACTTGTGAGGACTGGGGCCATACATAGCTATTAGCTATTTTGAATATTGCCCTGGTCTAGCTCCAAACTCAGCTCTGGGCCTCCACTGCACACTTGGACTTGGCTGTGCAATGTTTGGGCCCACCTGCCTCAGGTAATCACTTCCCTATCCCCAAGTTCTGTGCCTGTTGAGGGAGGAGGGTCTCTTGTGTCTTTTTAGGTACAGATAGATTGAGTGTGGGAAGACTCCAGAGCTTACACCCACCTTTGTCTCCCCTCACCCAGTTACTTCCTGGAGTAATCACACAGTGCTGAGAGATGGCCCCTCCTGCTGTGTCTCACACTCTGCAGCTGCTATAAGGGAAGTGGCAGGGAGCAAGTCTGCTCCTCATTTGGGTGTGGGGTGGGGGTAGGGAGAGCTCCACAAATCTTCTCATGGAAAATAAAAAGGTCAAACAGTATTAATTCATCTGCACAACTCACTGGGCTTAAAAGCACAGCCTGAAATGGCCTCTTGATTGAGACAAGATGCTTCATTAATCTTGGCCTCTCATTTGGAGTGCAGAGAGAGGAGACTAATGGCTGATGTCTCATCATCTCACCAGTGGGAAAGAAACCTGCAGACATTAGGCTGGCTTGCAGAGAAGTCACAGGGAGGAAAGAAGGAGCAAGCTGGTCAGAAACAGCAGGGGTGACTTGGGGTCCTAACGGTGGTGGTGGTGGTGGGAAGGAACATGTGAGCCCTTTGCTAGACATACCGCCTATTAATTTAATCTCATAAATCGTGCTGGAGACAATCTTTGGAGGTCCTAAAGTGAGAACATTGGCCTGGGCGTTGGAAATCCTGGGTTTATGTGGTTTATGTCTGGTTTATTACTTAACTACCTACTAGGTGATCGAGCAGGTTGGTGCCTCTTTCTGCATCTTGGTTTTCTCCATAAAGTGCAGGGTCACAGGGAGATCCTTCATGATTTCTCAAGTCTCTCCACTGTTAGGATTCTTGGGTCTTTATTGAGTCCTTGTGGCAGACACTTCCTGGGGTTTAAGGCAATGCCTCTGCTTTCACAGAGCAGCTGTACCTGCTCATGAGATCAAACATTAGCAGAGACTCAAAAGCCTCACCTCTGAACACTGCTCTGCACTGAGGATCAAACCCTCAACACATGAACCTTTGGGGGACATTCAAGAGCCACACCATAACAACATCTTTGCAGGTAGGTGTGGAAGGATCATGGGAGGCATCTTGGAAGAAATGGGCCTCCTGGCATGGGTCAGGCTTTGATAGGCAGAGAGGACAGAGGTGGAAAGCTACTTCCAAGTTAGATCAGGGATCTGGGATGCCTGTGGCAGGCATCCCCAGTGGCTTTTGAGCAGCACTAGATCTTTCTTCTCACTGCCTAGGATGCCACTCTCAGAAACCATTCTTGGACACTGAAAGGTTTTTCCTGGTTGCTTACCCAGATAGTGACTTTGGGACAGCTGTGCGACTGCTCTGAATTTCCTTTTCATATGCATAGAATGGCGATAACAGCACAGGTAGGCAGGTAGCTGGGATTAAGTGACTTCGTACATGTTAGTGCTTAGCACTGTCCTGCATGTGATAAGAGCTCAATAAACATTAGCTGCCATAGTATTGTTATTACTGATGACAATATTACTGAGATTTTACTGTTCCCAGGTATTGTGCATTGCATCCTAATAAAATGAACAATTCTAATAATAATTCTACAAGAAAAGTATCATTATTATTCCTATTTTATAGAAGTCTGAGGCACGGAGAGGTTAGGTAACTTGCTCAAGGCCACACAGGTGGTGAGGAGTGCAGGCATGATCTGATCCTAGGCATCTAGACTCTTATCTGTCTCTCTTTAGATTATTAATATTTAATTTTCAGAAATATAGTCACACATACAACTGAAAACTGGGAGAAGAGGGGTGAGTAGGGTAATTACTCTGGATCATTTCCATTTTCAGCCAAGCTCAGAAGCCCAGGAAGAGACTCTGGGCCCTGACAGCAGTGATATTAAATGTCTACCTTAGTGGGAATTTAGTATATAGGTGTGAGATCAGGCAGAATGGTCCAGATCAGTATTAGATATAGGATATCAAAAATGCAGCAACATGTTCTGAATGATGAACTTGGAGCAGCTCAGAGGTCAACTTCTGTCTGAGGAATTCCCTGTCCAGCTTTTGGGAAGTCATGAGCAGAAGTGTCTCTTTGGTCGTTACAAGGTTATGGCTTCAGACTTCTAGAGTTGTCCAGCCCTTGGAGAGCTCTTAGCTCCATGTTTCCATAGACTCTTCAGTGGATTATGAGTCCTAGGAGATGTTTTCCTTCGACGAGTGTTAGGATCAAACAAGCCCTGTAAACCACAACTCTGACCTGTAGCTGAAGCTGCAAGGGGCCTGCCTGCACCTCCCAGACCTTACCATACTAGTGTGCTAGACTGCATTTCCAACACCCGATATGCTTGAGGGTTCTCTGCAAATGTCTAGAGCAGCCTTGACCAATGACAGGCAGGTACAGGTATATACGTACCCCAACTCCCTCCCTCTAAGGCTGGGATAATTGTGTGGCTCAAATATGAGCCATCATTGCTCAGACATCCTATGGGGGTTTAGGCTCCAGTTGTCCATAGAGATAATTTGCTTGATAACCAGTTTTTTTTCTTTTCCTTTTTTTTTTTTTGGTGGGACTGGGGATTGAACCTAGGGCTACTTTACCACTGAGTTACATCCCCAATCCTTTTTATTTTTTATTTTGAGACAGGGTCTCACTAAGTTGAGGCTGGTTTTGAGCTTGCAATCCTCCTGTCTCAGCCTCCTGAGTGGCTGGAATTATAGCTGTGTGCCACTGCTTCTGTCTGATAATTCTTTTTTTTTTATGGCTACTTTCCCTTCTGTTTTTCTTCTACTTTTCCCCACCAAAGTTCCCTGGGATAACATTCCAGATAAGCTATTTGTACCCAAATCTTTGGATCATAGCCTGTTTCATGGTGAACCCAAGTTAAGATAGCTGCTTTTGGAGATCCCTTCAATACATTAGCATGTTAAAGAAGTGTCACTTAGGTGGTCTTGGTCAATTCGGGATCCTATAACAGATTACTATTGACTGGGTGACTTAAAGGACAGAACTTTATTTCTTGTGGTTCTGGAGATTGGAAGTCTGAGATCAGGATGCCAGCATAGTTGGGTAGGTTCTGATGGGGGCCCTGTTCCTAGTTCTCAGAGAGCATAATTACTGTGCCCATACATGGCAGAGAGAGTCTCCTGCTTTCTCTTAAGAGGGCATTCATCCCATCATAAGGATGACCTAATCACCTCCCAGAGGCCCTATCTCCAAATACCATTATATTGGGCATTAACATTTCATTTACCATAACTAATTTTGGGGGGATACAACCATTCAGCTGTAGCAGGAGGACAGGACTTCCCAATATTGTACAGTCCTCCTACTGTGGGAATCAGGATCTAATGTACCTTGCAGTTGACAATGGAGTTATCTGAGGCCCAACAAGGGAAGTGAGTAGCTGAGCCCATTGTTGGTGGAGTGGGGTCAGGACTCAGGTCCTGAGAGGAGCATTCTCTGACTACCCTGCTCCTCCTGCTCCTTTTATGTGATCTGCAGAAAATAACATTGACACTGAAGGAGCTATATAAGGAGTGCTAAAATCCCAAGGCAGCTGAAGGGGATTACACAAATATGCAGGTTGGCTTATTCTGATGGTGGATGGCGGCAGGGATGCTAAACATCAGGACCCCAAGCTCACTCTCTTGGGTCTGAGTCCTCAACCACAGGACAAAGGGGACTGGAATGCTTTCAACCCTCCAAATTTCCTGGAAGGAGACTCCTCCTCCTCCTCCTTATCCCCATCAACCCTCCCCGCCCCC
This sequence comes from Aplodontia rufa, assembly GCA_004027875.1. Classification (NCBI taxonomy): domain Eukaryota; kingdom Metazoa; phylum Chordata; class Mammalia; order Rodentia; family Aplodontiidae; genus Aplodontia; species Aplodontia rufa. Next base: position 42,673 of record PVKS010016215.1, read on the forward strand.
ATCTGAAATAGTAGCCCAGAGGAAAGTTAGAAAACAGCTTGACAAGGGCCAGCATTCATCTTGGAATGTATTATCTTATTGTCATAGTCACCGGAGACAGGCAGGGAAGATAACCAGATGTTCAAGCATCCTCTCCTTGCTCTCACTCGCTCACTCACTTGTTCCATCTTTTTTGTAAATTGAATTTTAAGGCCTGTTTCTTAGCAACAGCAGCAGTCAGTGGTTACAAAGTCCTCCTTGGCCATTTTAGTGTCCAGCATTTCAGTAAGCAGATGGACCTGTTGGTACAGCTGGGGACTAGGACTCAGAGCAGGGCCACAGTGACAGCCAGAAACCCAGGGCTATGGTTTTAGAGGAGAGAGCTCCGAAAGGACTCAATGTGAGGTCAGGAGGGCTGCTAGAACCATCTTTGGCTCCCAGGCACATGTGGCCTGCAATGCTGTCTGGGCTTGGCTGGGCTGGAGGGCTGAGTGCAGGTGTTCCAGTTCTGTCCTGGTGTCATTATCTTGGATGGTGTGGCTTCATGAAGGGTATCCTAGATAAAACCTCAGGAAGCTTAGGTCTGGCTCCAACATCATTGTAGAGCTACCCTGGTCAAGCCATTGAACTTCTCTAAGCCTCAGCTTCAAGGATGGTAGAATGCCTGCTTTGTCCAGGTAAGGGACAGAAATCAGGGTGTCTGGAAGTTCTTCAAGAGGAACCAGGAAGGATGACAAGGTCAGGGTTTAGGAATCTTTCTCTGGCCTGTAATACTTCCTCCTCCTTCCCCTGCAGAAAGCAAAACTGGACCCTTGAAGTGCTAATGTTGGAGACTAAGCCCAACAAGATGCCAGAGAAAAGAATTAGTGGTAAACAACTCTGTAAAGGGCCCAGCTGGCTTGTAAAAGAATTGGTGGTAAACAACTCTAAGAGGCCCAGCTGGCTTGTAATTAGCAAACTGCCTGACCGCGTGACTAAGCTATTTGGCCGCTCATTTGTTAAAATTGGTTGAATGTGTCTGCACTGTATTCCTATTGGTTGTTGTAACAGATAAATACCGGGCGTACGACAAGAGAGACATAGATGACACTGGTGAGAGGAGACCTTTCCATGCAGGCGGCAGAAACGAGACAGAGTAGTAGCCACTAGTCAGAGAAGCAGTGGCGGCAGAGACAGAGGAGAGCAGCAGAAGAAGCAGAGGCAGAGGAAGAAAACCTAACATGCAGGCAGTGAGAGAGGAAGAAAAGCCTTGGTGGTAGAAATAGGGACTCTAAAGAGAGAAAATGTGAATAGCCTTGACTGTAAATGTACAAGCCTCTAGTGAGAGGGGATGTATGTTTTAAGGCCTTGCCTCTAAAAGAGAGAAGGCAGGGAAGGAAGCGCTTGGAGACCTTTAGCCAGGGTAAAGGGAGAAATGAAGCGCTTGGAGAACTCGGGGCCAGTGGGTCTACTTCAATCCCAGTCAATGAGAATGAGAGCCGTCCGGTTCCTGCCGGCTGGGACCGGACATGCTAAGACACCCCTCCCCATGTTAAGCCTAGAGGATGTCTCCAGGATTGTGGACAAAAGTCAGAGGGTGGGGAAGAGGGCTTTTCTTCAAAGATCTGGGTTACACCAGTGTTTATGCTTGGGAACCACAGAATGGCAGAATATTGGGCATGAAGGGCCCATGAGACCTTTTATTCGACTATCCCTGATGCTTGAATTTGAAAACCATTGACTTATA
>PVKS010016216.1:0-44367 GCA_004027875.1 Aplodontia rufa
TATAGGCCCCACCTACTAATACCATCTCACTTAACATAAAGGCTTCTACATATGAATTTCAGGGAACATATTTATTGTCCATAATATTGATATATAGAAAATCACTGTTTAACTGGAAGGGGTGTTTTAGTCAACTTTTCCACAGCTGTGACTGAAAGATCTGACAAGACCAATTTTAGAGGAGGAAAAGTTTATTTGAGGGCTCACAGTTTCAGAGGTCTCAGTCCATGGAAGCTCAGCTCCATTCCTCAGGGATCAGGGTGCAGCAGAACACCATGAGGGAAGAGTGTAGTGGAGGAAAGTGGCTCAGGGCATTGCAATCAGGAAGCAGAGAGAGAGTCCACTCATCAGATGCAAAATATATACCCCAAAGGCATATCCCGTGACTACCACCTCCAGTCACACTCTATCAGCCTACAATTACCAGTTAGTCCCTACCAGGTGATCACTTGCTGATTGAGTTAAGGCTCTCATAGCCCAATCATTTCCCCTCTCAGTCATTTTGCATTGCCTCATTATTGAGCTTTTATGGTTTGGATGAAAAAATGTCCCACAAAAGTTCAATATGTGAGACAAAAAGGAAAGAATCTTTTTCCTCTATTGAGCTCCATTTGATTTTCATGAGATTTTCGCCCACCATTCTTTTCCTTTTTCCTTTCTAGCTTTTGCATATGAGATAAAATATGTGGTCCTTGACCTTCTCAGTCTGACTTGTTTTCATGGTCTCTAGTTTCATCCATTTTCCTGCAAGCAACATAATTTCATTTTTCTTTATGACTAAATAAAAATCCATTATGTTATATATAGCATATTTTCTTTTTCCAATCATCCTTTGATAAATACCTAGACTGGTTTGAGAGTTAGGATATTGTGAATTGTGCATTGACATGAATATACATGTATCACTTCACTATGATGACTTTAATTCTTTAGGGTAAATTCCAAGCATTGGTATTGCTGAGTCAGATGGTGGCTCCATGCATAGTCTTTGAGGAAACTCCATACTGATTTTTCTAGTGGTTGAACTGATTTACAATCTCAGCAGAAGCATAAAAGTAGTCCTATTTCATCACATCCTCTCAATTTATTATTCTTTATATTCTTTTTTAATATTAAGGAACTGAGTTTTACAATTATAAATGCATATGAAGTAACAATATGATATGCATCAGATCCTAATCCAGAGTCACTCCCCATTGCCCACACCCAAGTCTCTTGATTTTTCTATATTTCCCCCATAAAACTGTTATAAGTGTGTGTGTGTGTGTGTGTGTGTGTGTGTATGTATAAATTGTGAGTTTTCCTGAATTAAATGATTGCTAAGTATTATTTAGCTTCATAGGAGGGTTAAGAATATGTCACATTGTTGATTGTCTCTCTTGATACCTCCTTATCTTCCATCCCTCACCCCTCACCCCATCTCCTCCTTCTCCTTCCCTCCCCTACATATCTATGGCTCTCCTAGAGAAGGGTTGATCTGCCTTTGGTGGGTATAGTACACAAACTTGACTATTTTACACCCAAGCCTGGATTTTGCTCTAGCATTCACAAATGACAACTGACTCTTGAGTCTCTAGGTTTGACTAATTTTACTCTGCATGATTTCTTCATTGCCATTCATTTACCTTCAAATGCTGTAACATTGTTGTTTCTAATAGATGAGTAGAACATAGATTTTACTGTGTTGCTGTAATGTGCTGATTCTAGCTCTTCTAGGAAAATACCTAGAAAAAGCATAGCTGGGTTATACAATGGTTTCATACCTAATTTTTTAAGAACTCTCCACACACTGCTTTCCAGAGCAGCTGTTCCAGTCTGCAGTTCCACCAATAGTGTGCTAATGTTCCTATCTCCCAACAACCCTCCTGTATTTATTACTCTTTATATTCATCATCTTTGCCAGTATGACTGGAATGAGGTAAAATCTTAATGCATTTTTGATTTGCATTTCTCTGATTACTAGTATTTAGAACAATTTCTCATGTATTCATTGGTTTGCTCCTTTTCCTCTTTTGAGAAGTTTCTGTTTAGCTTTCTGCAGAAGTCCATTTATTGATTGGATTGTTTGTGTTTTTGATATCCAGATTTTTTAGTTCTTTGTAAATATTAGATATTAGTCCTCTGTCTGAGGAATAACAATCCATTATTATCACCCATTCTGTAGGTTGTCTTTTGACTCTTTTGATTAATTCCATGGCTGAGCAAAAACTTTTTAATTTAATGTCATCCCAATAATTAATTCTTGACTAAATATTTTGCTTTGGGAGACTTGTTGAGAAAACGTTGCCAACTCCTATATAGGAATGTTGCTCCTATTTTTTCCTCTAGCAGTTGTATGGTAGCTGGTTTAATTCCTAGTCCCTTGATCTGTTGGAGACTAAGCCCAACATGATGCCAGAGAAAAGAATTAGTGGTAAACAACTCTAAGAGGCCCAGCTGGCTTGTAATTAGCAAACTGCCTGACCGTATGACTAAGCTATTTGGCTGCTGATTTGTTACAATTGGTTGAATATGTTTGCACTGTGTCCCTATTGGTTGTTGTAACATATATACCGGGTGTACGGTGAGAGAGAGAGAGAGCGCGATAGATAGATGACACTGGTGAGAGGAGACCTTCCCATGCAGGCAGCAGAAATGAGACAGAGTACTAGCCAGTAGTCAGAGAAGCAGCTGCGGCAGAGGCAGAGGAAGAAAACCTAATATGCAGGCGGTAAGAGAGGAAGAAAAGCCTCGGCGGTAGAAATAGGGACTCTAGTGCGGCAGTAGAAACAGGGACTCTAAAAGAGAAAATGTGAATAGCCTTGGTTCTAAATGTAAAAGCCTTTAGTGAGAGGAGATGTATGTTTTAAGGCCTTGCCTCTAAAAGAGAGAAGGTGGAGAAGGAAGCGCTTGGAGGCCTTTAGCCGCAGTAAAGGGAGAAATGAAGCACTTGGAGAATCAGGGCCAGTGGGTCTACTTCATTCCCAGTCAACCTCCGGATGAGAGCCGTCCGGTTCCTGTCAGCTGGGACTGGACATTGATCCATTTTGATTTGATTTTTGTGTAAGGTGACAGATAAGGATCTAATTTCAACTAGCTACATATGGCTGTCCAGTTTGTCTAGCACTATTTGTTGAATAGACTATCTTTCCTTCATGTTATATTTTGGTCCCCTTTGTCAAGCATCAGATGTTTAAAGATTTGTGGGTTTGTTTCTGAGTTTTCTATTGTATTCCAGTGCTCTTCATTCCTATTTTGATATCAGTATCATGTTGTTTGTGTTTCTATAGCGCAATAGTATAATTTTAGATCTCGTATTCTGAAATCCATGATTCATATTTATTGCTTAGTAATATTTGGCTATTCTGGGGTTCTTGTTTTTCCAAATGAATTTGAGAATTACTTTTTCAATATCTGTAAAGAATGTGATCCTTGATGAGGACTGTATTGAATCTGTATAGTGCTTTTGGCATAATGGCCATTTTAATAATATTAATTCTTCCTAACCAAGAACATGGAGCATCTTTACATCTTCTCAGGTTTTCTTCAATTTCTTTCTTCAATGATTGATAATTTTCATTGTAAAGGTCTTTACTTCCTTTGTTAGATTAATTCCCAACTATTTTATTCCTTTTAAGATATTGTGAATGGAACAAATTTCCTGATTTCTTTTCCTGCCCTGTTATTGTTGGCTTTTAGGAAAGCTATTGATTTATGGGTATTTATGATCTTGTAGCCTTCCACTTTGCTAAATATACTTATAAACTCAAGTGGTTTTCAGGAGGAGTTTTTTAGATCTTCCTGCTACAGGATCATGTCATCAACAAAAAGTGATAGTTTGACTTCCTCCAATCTGATTCTTATCCCTTTGGTTTCATTCTCTTGCCTGAGAGTCTTGAGAACTATATTGCATAAAAGTGGTGAGAGTTGGCAACCTTGTCTCATGCCTGAGTTTAGTGGAAATGCTTTCAGCTTTTCTCCATTTAGTATTATACTACCTGAGGGTTTGTCATATATTGCCTTTACATAGTTAAGGTAAGTTCCTTTGATCCCTATCTTCTCCAGAGTTTTGAGCATAAATGGGTGCTGAATTTTATGGAAGGCCTTTTCTGCATCTATTGAGGTTATCGTATGGATTTTGTCCTTAATTTTGTTTAAGCAATGAATTGCATTAATTGACTAGAGTGTATTGAACCAGCCTTGCATCCCTGGAATAAAGCCCACTTGATTGTGATGAATTGTCTTCTTGATATGTTTATGAATGCGGTTCGGTAGATCTTTATTGAGTGTTTTTTTTTCTTATCTCTCTTTTTTTTTAAAGGGATAGGGGTAGTGAGAGAAAGAGATTGTCAGTTTTGTTCACTTTTTCCTGTGACTTTAGTTGCTTCATCACTTCATTGTATATGTAGTGCTAGAGTTAGAACTCATGTCCTCACACATGCCAGGCAAACACTGTAACTGTACTGAGCCACTGCTCCAGTCCCCTTTATTGAGGATATTTGTCGATATTCATCAGGCATATTGGTCTGTAGTTTTCTTTTTTCGATGTGTTTTTATTTGGTTTGGGTATTAGAGTTATGGATGCCTCATAAAAAGTGATTGGGAGAGATCTCTCCTTTTCAATTTCTTGGAATAGCTTAACAAGGAGAGGTGTTAGATATTCCTCATAGGGGTAGTAAAACTCAGTGGGAAATCCATCAGGTCCTATCCTTTTCTTCTTTGGAAGGCTCTTAACTGCTATGTGGATTCATGGCCTGTTATAGGGCTGTGTACAATTTCCATATCATTGTACATCAATTTTGTGATGTTGTATTATTCTAGAAATTTGTCCATGTCTTCCAGATTATCTAATTTAGAGGTGTACATTTTTCAAAATATATTCTGGTAATCTGTTGGATTACCATGGTGATTGCTCCCTCTTTGTTGGTGATTTTGCTGATCTGCTTCAATTGATTATTTCTTTTAGTAAGATTAGCTAGGAGCCCATCAATTTTATTTAATTTTTCAAAGAACTAGCTATTGGTTCTGTTGATTCTTTTTAATTTTTGTTGTTGTTGTTCTTGATTAAACTGATTTTAACTCTGTCTTGATTATGTCCTGTCTTCTTCTGACTCTAGAATTAGATTTTATTGCCTTTTACAGGGATTTGAGGTGGAGCATCAGAATGTTTAATCAGGATATCTCCTAATTTTTAATGTAGGCTCTCAGAGCTATAAATTTTCCCCTTAAGAATGCTATCATGCTGTCCCAGAGATTTCAATATGTTGTGTCTTCATTTTCATTTGCTTTGAATTTCTTAATTTGTTAGCCTCATGTCTTCCTGGATCCGTTGTTCATTTTAAAGTGTATTATTTAATCTTGATGTATATGTGTGTTTTCTGTTACAATTTTTGAAGGTAATTGCTAGGGTCATGTTGTCATGGTCTGAAAGGAAACATGGAATAATATCTACTTTTTTATATTTGCTGAGATTTCCTTTGTGAACTAAAATATGATCTATTTTGAAGCAGGATCCATGTGCTTCTGAGAAAAAGGTATACTCAGCCAATTTGGGGTGGAATATTCTATAGACGTCTGTTAAGTCCCTTTGGTATATGAAATTCTTTAGGCTGGAGATCTTGTTTTTTGTTTTTATTATATTTTTTTGCTTTGGTGATCGGTTTATTGATGATAGAGGATTATTAAAATCTCCCAGTGTTATTGTTTGAGGTCCACTAGAGGTTTTATATCAGAGAGTCATTTTTTCCACTTAGGAGCATTGGTGATTGGAGCACATATATTTACTGTGGTTATATCTTCCTGTTGTATTGTTCCCTTTACTAGGCTGTGGTGGCCTTCTCTGTCTCTTCTGATTACTTTATGTTTCAAATCTACTCTGTTGGATATAAGTGTTGCAACACCAGTTTTCTGTCTTGGGCCATAAGCCTGGTAGATTTTTTTCTATTTCACCTTCCTTATTTGGGTATCGTTGGCTGTAAGGTGGGTTTCCTATAAGCAGCATATTGTTGGGTTTTTTTTTCTTTGATCTGCTAATCCTCATCTTTAGATTGATACATTAAGACCATTCACATTCAGATTTAGGATAGTTATGTGGTTGTGGTTCATAGTTATCATGCTTTGTTAGTAAGTTGTGAGCTGTCTTGGCTGTGTATTAATAGCATGTGCTTTTATTGAATTTCCTCTGTTTGTGGGTTTTGTTGATTGCCTGATTGTTGTTCTATCTGGAGTGGATCTTTGGGGATTCTTTGTAATTGCTGGTTTTCTGTTCATGAATGCTGCAAGTTTGATGTTATCATGAAATTTTCTTATTTCCCATCAAACTTGAAGCTGAGATTTCCTGGGTATAGTATTCTTGGCTGCAGTTTGTGGTCATCCAGATGTTGAAATATCTATTTACAGGATCATCTTGCCTCTAAAGTCTTAGATGAAAAGTCAGAGATGATCTTCTTGGTTTGCCTCTTAATGTGGTTTGGTGTTTCTTTCTTGCAGCTTTTAATCTGTCCTTCATTTCCATATTATACATTTTGAATATGCTGTGTCTTGGTGACCTTCTCATTTGATTAGGCCTATTGGATGTCCTATATACTTCTTTTTTTTTTTAAGCATAGTAGACAAGTTTTGTTATAGAAAGTAAAGCATAGGGAAAAGAGCAGACTTCCCCCAGAGTGGGGGGAAGGGAACAAAGCCCTCCTATATACTTCTTAAATGAGCATTTCTAACTCTATTCTTGTTGAAGACTGAGGCCAACATGATACCTGGCCGGATGCCAGAGAAAAGAATTGGTGGTAAACAACTCTATAAGAGGCCCAGCTGGCTTGTAAAAGAATTGGTGGTAAACAACTCTGTAAGAATTGTCTAGTTCCCTGTAATTAGTAGACTGCCTGACCACATGACTAAGCTATTTGGCCACTCATTTGTTACAATTGTTTGAATATGTTTGCACTGTGTCCCTATTGGTTGTTGTAACAAATAAATACCGGGCTTACGGAGACGAAGAAGATAGATGACTCTAGTGAGAGGAGATCCTTCTATGCAGGCGGCAGAAACAGGGAAACTAGTAAGCAGAGAAGAAGAAAAACCTCAGCGGTAGAAACAGAGACCAGAGAGAGAGAGGAGATGTAAAAGCCTTGACTCTAAAAAAAGATGTAAAAGCCTCTAGTGAGAGGAGATGTAAAAGCCTCCAGTGAGAGGGAAGGATAAATCGCTTGGCCTCCGGAGAGAGGGAAGAAATAAAGTGTTGGAGAACTCAGGACCAGTGGATCTACTTCATTCCCAGTCAACCGCCGATTGAGAGCTCTCCGGTTCCTGCTGGCTGGGACCGGACATATTCTGGTATGGGAATGCTTTTCTGTAACTATTACATTGAGAATCTTCCTTATCCCATTTGTTTGTGTTTGAATTTATTCCTGTATCCCAGTTACTCTTAGATTGTTTCTTCGGATTTCATCCCAGAAATTTTGAAAATTCTGCTCATGTTCTGTGAGATTTTTTTTTCTTTTTTGTCATCCATACATTCAAGCTTGCTCAGACTATCTTCATTGTTGGAAGTTCTTTCTTCCAGAGCTCAGGTTCTGTTTTCTATAGAGTTTAATCTATTATTAAAGTCTTCATTCAGTTTTCCTGATAGGATTGACTGAATATTTTAGTTCTGTTACTTCCTTTTTCAATATACCTATTTCTTTATGACAGATTTTTTTCATCTCTTAAATTTTCTCACTTAGTCCCTTCATTAAATCTTCTTTTAAGTCATTGTTCCTTTTAGTAATCAGATCATTGATCATTTTTTTCTAGGTTTTCATTCCACTCCCTGTCTGTGTGTTCCTTGGTTGGGGAGTTGTGGGCTTGAGGTGAATCTTTTCTAGTTTGATTCCTCACTATTTGATGAGCTTCTTCTGGATCTTTGAATTTAGTTTCTCTGTGGTGAAGCTAATAAGGTCTCTAGGTGTTTCATCTTTGCAGGTCAAAGTGTCTTTTCAGACATTGCTCCTCTGATAACCATCTTCTTCCAGAAAGCATCTTCTGCCTGGAGCCTTGTTTCACCACACCTCTTGGATCTAGGATCCAGGGTGTAGATCTGGAATATGTTGGGTTTACAGGTCAGCTTGCTGGATTTTAGAAGCTCAGTAGCAAGGGTGTTTAGCTGGGTCCTTGGGTCTTGGGGACTGGACTGCCAGAGCCCACCTCCTGAATGATGTGACAGGACCTTGGATCCCTAGCAGTGGGTATGGGTCCCATATATCTGGACCTGGCAGATCTATGTGCTGCAGCTGGGCAGCTCCTGGTGGGGTTCCTCAGATTTGGGTTTCCTGGGCATGCCTGCCAGCCCTGGACCAGAGGTCTGGGGAACTGCCCATGACAGCTGGGCAGGTTGATATGGAACAGGATTCTGGGTGCATTAACTGGCCCAGATCAGGAGCCTAAGGAACTATGCTCAACTGCTGGGCATGTTGGTTCCTAAGTGGCGGTCCTCAGGGATGGTTCTCCTGGGCACACCTGCCCTCCCTCACTCCAGGAGGCCTGCTCACAATGACCAGGCAAGTAAGCTATGGGTAGGGGTCCTGGGAGCACTTTACAGCCCAGGACCAGTGCTTGAGGGTCTGCACTCAACAACTGGGCGGGTCAGTATGGACAGGGTTTCTCATTGTTTGTATTCTTGATGACTGCCATTCTGACTGGTATGAGATGAAATAGTGTAATTTTGATTTGCATTTCCCTAATTTCTAGTGATGTTGAACAGTTTTTCATGTATTTCTTATTCATTTGTATTTCTTTTTAGAAATGTCTGTGTAATTCATCTGCCCATTTATTAATTGGCTTATTTGATTTTTTTTGTGTAAAAGTTTTTGAGTTCTTTTTTATATTCTATATATTAATCCTTTGTCAGAAGAGTAGCTATCAAAGGTTTTCTCCCATTCCATAGGTTCTTTCTTTATAGTCTAATTATTTCCTTTGCTATGCGGAAACTTTTTAATGTGATGCCATCCCATTTCTTTATTCTTGACAGTATTTTCTTAGCTTTAGGGGCCCTGTTAAGAAAATCATTACTTGTGACTGTATACTGGAGTATTGACCCTGTATTTTCTTCTAGAGGTGGCATAGTTTCTCATCTAATTCCTAGGTTTTTCATCTATTTGAAGTTGGTTTTTGTGCAAAGTAAGATAATTACCTAGTTTCATTTTTCTATATATGGATAACCAGTTGAATTTTTTTTTCTGAAAGGGAAAAGTTGTGCTTATAAAATATTGAATCCAACTAGAAAATGCAAGTCACCTGTCCCTTGTGACTTTCGTTAGGGATCTACCAGATGTTTGCCAATAGAATCCCTAGTTTATATGTAATTGGATGGAATAATAAAATTTGTGAGAACTGCGTAAAACTTTGTTATAATTTTAAAAATCTATATTGAAATAAATTATTATCACATAGCAAGTACATAGAAATTTATCATATGAATGTAGGAATGCCAAATTTTCATGAGCCAGGGCTTTTTTGGAGTAACTTCATATCTAAATTTATTTTTAAATTGAACCTTTAAAAAGTTTAAAAACATTTTGACTAAGGCACATTATCATAATAAAAATAATCATAGGGTCTGAAGCAGTGGCTCAGTGGTTACAGTGCTTGCCCAGCATACACAAGTACATGGGTTCAAACCCCAACACCATGTACACAACTAAGTGTCAGAGCAACAAAATACATGTGAAAAACTAAATAAAAATTGACTCTCTCTCTCTCTCTCTCTCACTGTCCTTCTCTCTTTAAAAAAAATAATCATTAGTTAATTTCAAAACTTTATTTAGCATTTACCTGATAACATTTCATTTTCTTTATGTTTAGAACCTGGGTCCTCACTCATGCCCCGGAAGCCCTCTAATCACTGAGTGACCACTCCAGCCCTCCTTTTGCATTTATTGAATTACATTATTAAATATAGCTTGCAGCCAAATTTTATTCTGTCATCCCTCAAACTTCAAGGCAATATAATGTTATATCTTAACTTTTAGACAAAGATATGAACAAGGACAGTGGTCAGATCTGGATTGATTATATTTCCTAAACTAAGCATCAACAAAGTTAGACTAATTTCTAACAGACAATGCTAGATGTTAACTTGACCTTAGATATTGTCCTTTCCCAGCCACTGACCTTGGAGATGAAAACGTTCAAACCCATTTTGACTAAAACAAAGTATTTGATACACATACTTAATTGTTGAATTTGTCCAAAAATGAATATAACAAGTAAAGGTAATGGTAAAAGCTGAATATAAAACACTTTGTTCGCTAAATAATTTAATATTGAACATCCCTGCATTTATTTTACACCAATGAAGAATCTGCATATTTTGAGAGCGAAAATTACTGAAAAAATAAAGAGTACTTGATCATAAAGTACACAAGAGTGAGCAGGAAAAAGTGAAACTATATTTGCAAAGAAAGGGCTCAAATTATAATGGAAAATTGAATGGAACCGGAATAAAGTCAAATTTAGACTGTTGAACAGAGATGAGAAAGGTATTGAGGCTTATTGAATCTAGTGAATACATACAGTCCTTAAAGTCATTAACTTTGCTGTAATTAATAGCATTAACAGCAATGTGGCAGATAGAATCATACTATTTCCTGACCCCTTTTGTCAGCCCCACCTATTGCCCACTGAGGAAGAAGGTCTAAGAATCCAGGGCACTAAGAATATTTTCTAATTCATTTTCTGTCACAATATGGCAGAATTATTAAGTATTAGTAAATGAAGAATACTCAATGCTATAAGGCTATAATCATTCATGATTATTTTTTCTTTCCAACCCTTCCTCTTTTGTCTCTTCTTCTTTCCTTTCTTCCATAACATTTTACATCTAAAAATCACAAGCACCGAATGTAAGTAGAAAACTACAATCTAGTAGAAATACAAGTAATGAATATGAATTAGGCTAAAACAGGAAGAAAATAGTGAGTGGCCTAAATTTAAAACATACAGATTTTGCAGAGCTTCTTCTGAAAGGAAAGGAATAAAGAGAGACTACTCTGCAAAAGTTAAATTGTCTTGGAAATTATTGACAGGCTTGGGAAATTAATTAATTGAGAACTTTATATTACATGTTGACCAATATCAGTTTCAGACAGATCAAACTGACTTGATATATTCCTTGTTTTTCTGAGTCTATAATTGCATTTTTGTTTTCTTTTTTGTGTTAATATTTATGTAGGACACTCATGTCATGTAATTTTTCTTGGTACATAAACTTTACATAATTTGTCATCCTATCTTCAGTTTGATTTATAGTTCTGTTTCATATGTATTAAGTGTTTTTCTTTGTGGTTGTGTATTGTAGTGGATACTGACATTCATTTCCAAGCATTATGTTTTTCCTTTCTGTTATATAGGGAATAGGCCTTTTGTGGATTGAGCCCACCTTTGGTGGCTAGTCATAATCAGTCCAAGGTAGTGATTCTCATTCTCAGCTGCAAGTTAAAAATCATATGAAGAGCTTCCAAAATGCACAGAGGAGGCAGGCTGCAGACTTGGTAATTGGGGAAAAAAAAAACCCTCCACAGGTAAGTCTAAAGCACAGCCAGAGTTGAGAGCAACCACCCCAAGGCAACTGTTAGTTGACCACATGGATAGTTTTAAGAGAGGATGTATGACCTAGTTTAGGACATTAGATCAGAGATGAGATTGCTTTGTACTTCTTGGTAGACATTTTTCACTTTAGAAAGAAAACCAAATAAATATTTTATTCTTTTATATCTGTGAACATTGTCATTTGCTCGGTATAAAGAGATGCTTCAAACATCAGAGCTTGCCTAATTAGATTCTAACAGAAGGTGTGTAACTTATCTAAGTGAGTAAAACCTGTAGAGTCTCTGTATCAGGGTGGGAAACAGACCACAATTAGTCTGTTCTATTATATTATTGCAAGGTGGAATTATGAATCAGTGTTAAAAAAAACTTTTCCAGTTCTTTTCTTATGCTAAAGCTAATTTTTCATGGCAATACTTTGAATGTTCAAACCTCGGTTAAACCAGCCCAACGACAAACATATAAATAAACACTATGTGGGCCAAACAAAACACATTTGGAATAGCTGAAATAATTAGCACCCTCCATGTGAATTAGAACTGGGAGTTCCCTCTTCGCCCATCCCCAAGCTCTTGACTGATGTGAGTTCTGTATCTTATACACTTGTTAACCACCTGCAAATAATGCACCTGCTGGGTTCGTCTTCTTGCCTCATTATTTGCTGGGTGTTACCAAATATGAGTAGTTATCAAAATATGTGTTTTCCTAGCTTTGTAAATATGTAAACTGTTCAAATTGTTTCCCATGTTTCACCTTCATAGAACACCTAGATTAGAGCAATAGGTTGATTTTCAAATATAGTATTTATTGTATTTTTTAAGGATTTATCCTAAATCTTTGTAGTTATTTTGGATGCTGCTTCGGACCCATTCATCATTAATAATACAGATACTGCTTTGCTTATAATGGGGTGATGACCGAACAAACCTCTCTGAAGTTGAAAATATTGTAAGTAGAAATACATTCAATATACCTAACCTACTAAACTTCATAGTTAGGTTTAGTTGAACTTAAACATGCTCAGAATGCTCACATTCACATATGCTTTGGCAAAGTTATCTAACAAAGACAATTTTATGATAAAATATTGAATATCCCACGTAATTATTGAATACATATACCCCACAAATGTTAACACATTACAATGTGAAGTATTTGTTGTTTATCCTCATGATTGTGTGGTTGACTGAGACTGTGTCTTGCTCTCTAGCAAACATCACACAAGAGTATCATTTCCCATATCACTAGCCCAGGAAAAGACAAAAATTAAAATTCAAAATGTGGGGGCTGAAGTGATGGCTTGGTGGTTACAGTGCTTGCCTGGCATGTGCAAGTACACTGGTTCAAACCCCAGCAACCCACGTACACAACTGTCAGAACAAAGAAAGCCATGTGAAAAACTCAATAAAAATTGATTCTCTCTGTCTCTTTCATACTGTCCTTCTCTCTTTAAAAAAAAAAAAAAGCTTAAGCTTGGCAGTGAATTCAAACCAGAAAAAGTTCCATATATTTAAAAAAAATTCAAAGTGTGATTGCTACAGAATATATATTATTTTTGCATCATCATTAAGTTAAAAATTCTTAAATTAAATCATCATATTTGGAAACCATGTTTTCCAATATGGAGAAGTTAAAGTTCTTACATTGAGCTTTTTCTTCTTGATAGATGTATACACTTAATTCTGGCATCTGTGTATACACACACATATACACATATGTATATGCATATTTATATGCTAAATTATAATTACACAGTATTATAAAATGCAAAAATATTTCTATCTCCTTATGCAATTGATGAAAAGAAAAATATACTGTTATAATTTTTTTTATGAGAGGACAGTGAGAGAGAGAGAGAGAGAGAGAAGGAAAGAATCAATTTTATTATTTTATTATCAAGTAGCCTTCGTTGCTCTAACACTTCCTTGTGTACATGGTGCTAGGATTCAAACCCACATCCTCATTCATGCTAGGCAGGTACCATAACCACTTTGCCACTGCTCCGGGAGCCCCCTAAGTTCCAAATCTCTGAATAAAATATCAGGTACTTTTTAGCTGAAAAAGTCAGTCAAATGGGTTATTCAAATTTTTTGACAGTTTAAAGTGTAGTTTGAGACCTTTGTTGGCTCCAGATGAGGGAAGTGTAGTTTATTCGCTGACAATTGTTAGTGCCATTTACTCTATTATTCTGTGGCCCGGCACTGTTGGTAGAAGGGAATGAAAATAATAAACAATTACCTTCAGAAACTGTGTGCACTGCTTTGGCAGCAGTGGAGAACATATTTGGCAGATTTTCTGGAGGACAGAATCTCTAGGGCCATTTCTGATGTTTTCTGCGATTTTATAGGACTGTTCTGGTATTTTACAGTCACTACCACAGTTTCATACCCAGTTGGGGAGAAAAATCTGCAATTAAACCTTTAGATACAGCAATGATTTTTCAGATACTTAATTTGTTTGTCTAAAACTGGCCAAGGACATTACTTATAAACAATAAAAAGTAGTTCCAGTGAAATTCTAATTTCCTTCATTAAAACAAAATTATCTTTTCAAATGTAAAAAAATAATAGCACCTGAATGTAATTAAAGCATTAAACTGGATAAAAATGTTCATAATGATAACTATCATTTTCCCTGTCCTAGATTCTGATTGCCTTCCCCAAATTTTTCTTTATAAGAGTTTTACATGCAGGCACATGTGAATTTATCTTTCCTATATATCTTGAACTTTTTTAAGAGGGACAGTGAGAGAGAAAGAGAGAATCAATTTTAATTAGTTTTCATGTGGCCTACATTGCTCCAACACATTGTTGTATACATGGTCCTGGGGTTTGAACCTGTATATTTGTGCATGCCAAGCAAGCACTGTAACCGCCAGGCCACTGCTCCAGTCCCTAGTTCTTAAATTTTTGATAAAGCCTCCAAACTGAAAATAAAATGTAAGTATTTAGTTTAAAAAATGTTATAATATCTGTGCTGGATTGACAGTCCAGCAACTATCAATTGCAACCCCTCACGTTTAGAATTTATAAAATGAGACTAGACTTTGACAGGTGATTAAAGAAAGTCTCCAAGATAGTGAAGAAAGTTAGACCTATGGTAGAGTGCCTTGTCTTTTTCCCCTACCTTGGAGGAAGGAAACGGGACACTACTGTTGCTAAATCTAAGGTAACTGTTATCTGTAGAAGTACACTTGTAGTTGTTGGGAGGAGTCAGTAAGATGGGGAGGTCAGCATCTCACAGCTCTGTGGATTGTTTCCCAGATAGGGTCTCTTTCTGCCATGAACCCAGGAGTAAGGTTGAAAAAATTCATGAGGCAAAATGCTACATATCCCTTGTATCCCTGGAGATAGGGAGTATGTGTGCGTGCAAAAGTGCATGTGCACGTGCACACATACACACAACCTACCTGTTTCCTGGAGTATCCTTTTTTTTTTTTTTAAAGAGAAGGACAGTGAGAGAGAGAGAGAGAAAGAATCAATTTTTATTGAGTTTTTCACATGGCTTTCGTTGCTCCGACACTTAGTTGTGTATGTGGTGCTGGGGTTTGAACCGTGTACTTGCACATGCCAGGTAAGCGCTGTAACCACTGAGCCACCGCTCCAGCCCCCTGGAGTATCCTTAAGGCAGAGTAAGGAGGACAGGCATCCACAGAGTAAATCTGTGCTATTAATTAATACTTGGTGTAGAAATGTGTGTGAGATTATCACAAACCAAATGGACACTATAGAAAGTAATGTGTCTTGAAGTGTTTTGATTAACTTCTCCCCCCAAATCAATTGATTACAGTAATGAGAGGGCTCTTGATTAACAATCCAAGGCTTTGGGTTGTATTAGTAGGGCCAACAAATGAGAGAGTTCAGCAGAGCAAGGCTCATATTAGGAATCATGCATGTGGCAACTTTCCTGGAAGAGCCAAGTTCACCCCAAATGATATTTAGCACTTGGCTGCCTGCTCTGCTGACAGTTTGATGTGGATGCGTTACATCCATACATAGCCCAGCTCTGCCAGTGGATGAGACCCTGAAGCACCAGAGTGAAAGGAGATGGAGGGAATCCAATAGAGTGGGGGCTGAACAAGAAGCTGGGCATCCCATCCCCACCTCATGTCTTCAAACCATCACCCATGTGGAAACTGGGGATGAGGAAAAAGTACTGCATGTGATGTGGTTTAGATTAAATGTTTTAGTACCTGAAAATGAGTCACAAGTATGTTTTTTTTTTTATTTTCAAGAGAGAGGGATAATGAAAGAGAGAATCAATTTTATTTAGTTTTTCATGTGGCTTTCATTGCTCTGACACTTCATTGTGTACGTGGTGCTGGGGTTCAAACCTGTATCCTCATGCATGCCAGGCAAGTGCTATAATCACTGAGCTACCTGGATCATTTGTTCCTCTACTCACATGATCAGCAGCAGGATTTCTTCCAAGTGGTTATTCAAGGCACAGGGGCCATCTTATAGAAGCTTTGCATCTTAACTATGTGACTTTCAAGTTAGCTGTGTTCCTCTGCATTAAACAGAAGGAAAGAGCAATGATGTGAATGTGTGAGACTTACATTGGCTAGGACCAGATGGGCACAGACTATTTCTATTTATACTGCATTAGCTTCTGTACATGGCCACACCTACCTGCCTCAAAAATTTTGAAATGCAGTCTGTCTATGGCCAGTATGAAAGTAAAATGCTCTGATGATAAGCTTACTAACTAGAAATTAATAAGCTAGTCTATCTGTATTTACTTTCAAAATAGCTGCAGAATGTTCTATTTTATAACTGTTCCATAATTCATGTGATCTGATCCCTATTGGTGGTTATATACACACTTGCTAGCATTTTTCTGTTTCTAACTACTGTTCAAAAAATATCCTTTATGGTTTTTCTATAATAAATCTCTCAATAAAAAAAGTTACAATAAAAAATATCCTTGTTGGGTTGGGGATTTAGCTCAGTGGCAGAGCGCTTGCCTAGCACACACGAGACCCCGAGTTCGGTCCTCAGCCCTGAAAAAAGAAAAGATATCCTTGTGCACAAATTTGTGCATATATGTAAGTCCCTAAAATGCATTGTTAGATGTGAAATATCTAGGTAAAAGGGAATAGGCACATTTTGAATGTTTATCATTGTTGCCTTCAAAAAGGCTTTCTATCATTTACACACCATTCATAGTTCATGAGGCCCCTCACCAAACCAGGCCAGTCCTATGGATTACCAAACTACTTATCTATGTCAATTTTAAAAGTGATTAGCATTTCATTGTTATTTTAATTGCCATTTCTTCCTTTAACAAATGGATATTATTTGTTTGCATTTGCTGAATGGAGTTATCAGTGTTTTTGTGAATATCTGTGAAAGCTAGTTCTCTCCTAATTAAGCAGAAGGTCACAGGTGTATGATCTACCACTTACCCATTTCCAGGGCTTTGGAAAATTATCACTTTGTATTGCTTGTGCTAAATTAGAATGCTATACTTCAAAAGAAATAAAGATTCTCTAAGTTCATATCATTCTATTACAATCTAAGAAAAATGTTTACCAATGAGTTAAAGTTTAGGACAAGAACAAGCCATCACAGACTTCTTTATTAGGAAGAGATACTAGTGGTGGTAAGATGAGTCATTCAATGAACTTAAGAGCCCGAATGCTCACCAGATCATTGGTCTAATACAGTGCACTGTGATTCCTAATAATCCAGCAAAAAGATGATGTTATAATATTGTACAATAAACATTTTTTAAAGGAAGAAAGCAGAAAAAAATTGAACTTTCCAGTTTTTATATAATATTATTTTACATTCTTTGGTTAAATAATTTATAGCAATCTTTCCATTAAACAAAAAAGTTGGCAAATAGAATATTTAAACAAAATTTTTCATTTTTTTAAAGCGAGAGAGAGAGAGAAAGAAAAAGATTCAATTTTCTTTAGTTTTCCATCTGGTTTTTGTTTTTCCAGAACTTAGTTGTGTATGTGGTACTGAGATTCAAACCTGGTTCCTTGCACATGCCAGGCAAGTACTCTGCCGTTAGTGACTGCTCTAGCCCCCAAATTTTAGACTTTTAATATATGTGCAATTATAAAGCTAAAATGAAAGATTTTTGGTGTTCATTTACAAAGCTATTTGATATTTGGTTACTCCTAAAATTTAATTTGCATTTATCTATAGGCAGGATCCTTTGCTCAATATCCATATGTTTGCATTTATTGTTTGTATATATATGTGCATGTTTTTATTCTCTCAAACAATGTGGGGGTTTTTGAGGAATAATTTGGATTGTTACCAAATTTCTTTGGTAACATTTAAAATGAAAGCCTGGTTGGTTAGAAGGTGGTGTGAGCTGAAAGGAATGAAATCTGATGGTTAAACTTGAAAGTTAGTGGTAAAGTTGAGTATCTCAAAAAATGGACCCTTATGTCCAGTGTGTGTGTGTGTGTGTGTGTGTGTGTGTGTCTGAGTGAGAAGAATATGAGAATTGGAGGCAAACATCCTATGTTTGACTATAGCAGTTACTGCTTCAAGGTCAGTTGGGAGCCAAAATTAAAGCAGTTAATTCAGGGAGAATAAAAACTATCAATTAAGATACCAGTTTTATATAATTTGGAGAAAAGATAACTTGTTTAATAATGGATGGTGCTGGGAAAACTTGAAATCCATATGTAGTAGAATGAAATTTAAACCCTATCTCTCATCGTGGACAAAACTCAAAGTGGATCAAAGACCTAGGAATTAGGACAGAAACCCCTGCACCTATTAGAAGAAAATGTAGGCCTGACACTCCAACATGTTAACTCAGGAACTGACTTCCTTAACAAAACTCCCAAAGCACAAGAAGTAAAATTAAAAATCAATATATAGGATGTCATCAAATTTAAAAGTTTCCTCACAGCAAAAGAAACAAGAGTGTGAAGAGAACCTACAAAATGGGAAAAAAAATCTTTGCTATCTGACTCTCAGGGCATTAATACCCAGGATACACAAGAAATCAAAAAACTTAAAGCCCAAAACACAAATAACCAAATTAATAAATTGGCAAAAGAAAAAAAACCAGATATTTTTTCAAAAGAAGAAAAGCAAATGGTCAACAAATATATGAAAAAAATGTTCAACATCTCTTGCAATTACAGAAATGCAAATTAAAACTACTCTGAGATTTCATCTCACTCCAGTCAGAATGGCACTCATCAAGATTACAAACAACAATTAATGTTGGCAAGGATGTGGAGAAAAGAGTACATTTATACATTGTTGGTGGGATTGCAAATTGGTATTACTCTGGAAAACGGTATGGAGATTCCTCAAAAAACTAGGAGTTAATCCACCATTTGATCCAGCTATCTCACTCCTCAGTTTATATCAAAGGACCTAAAATCAGCATACTACAGTGATTCAGCCACATCAATGCTTATAGCAGCACGATTCACAATAGCTAATCTATGGAGCCAACTACGGTGCTCTTCAACAGATGAATGAATAAAGAATATTTATTTACACAAGGAAGTATAATTTTGTCATAAGGAAAAATGACTTTATGGCATTTGCTGGCAAATGGATGGAACTCAAGTGTATTGTGCTAAGTGAAATAAGCCAGCCTAAAACAGTCAAAGGTCAAATGCTCTCTCTGGTATGTGGAAACTAACCCAAAACAAGGGAAAGATCAGAGGAACAGACAAAAGGAAAAGAAATGGAGGAAGAAGGGATGAAATTGGAAAAGTTTGTGAAGTGAATCAAACTAAAGTTTCCTATGTTCATATATGAATATACCATAGTGAATCACATCAACATGTTCATCAAGTCATTAAATTAAATTAAAAAGAAAAACAACCATTAATAGAAAGATCAGTAGAGTAGAGGATAGAGATGAGAGGGAGTGTGAAATACTGGGACAGAATTGAAATAAGCTATGTTCCATACTTCTAAAATTTTATCACTGACTATTCTATCATCATGTATAGAAAGAACAGGGGCTGGGAGGAAGGGAAGGGAAGAGACAATGCTGTGGACTGCATTGGAACTAATTGTACTACATATTTTATAATTATATCCTTGTACATTCTATTGTCGTGTATAAATAAAAAGAACATGTGGAGGGAGAAAAGGAGAAGAAAGGGGAAATACTGAAGACTGAATTCAAAAAATAATACCACAGGCTTCTAAAATTATGTCATAGTATATTCTAACATCATGTATATCTAAAAAAGAAACAATTTTAAAAAGCAACGATTTTAGGCAAATTTCCTAAATTTGGAAAAAGTAACACATTTTTGCTTTCCATGGGCTTCTGAATCCTGAGATAAACTTATGAAACGAAAAGGATCAATGGTTATGATTTCTACTCTTAATTCTTTTATTTCATTTCCATCTTTCCATCTATTTATGAGGCTCAAAAAGGTGACATGATTCCAAGGCTTAAAACAGAGTTCATGTCCAGAACAGTGGTACATGTTTATAATCTCAGTAGCTCCAGAGGCTGCAGCAGGAGATTCACAAGTTCAAAGCCTGCCTCAGCAACTTAGCAAGGCCTTGTCTTAAAATACAAAATAGAAATAAGCTATAGATGTGCCTCAGTGATTAAACATCCTAGGTTCAATCCCCATATCACAAAACAAAATATAAAAATAACACAGCAATTATGACAACATAATACAGATCAGATTCCAAACACAATATTCTTTTTGCAAAAGTTTCAAATTAAATAAGTGTAAGGTCCTTGTCTTTTATGTTCACTTATCATTTCTCTGAATGAATTCAGTGCAGAGGGTGGATATTAATACCTTTATTTAAAAAATGAATGTGTCAAAATAACTGAATAAAGGATAAATCAACCCTTTTCCAGGAGACAGAAAGTGCTATTAAATCTCTTATTAATATATTTTAAATGATAAAATATTTTCATTTGAAATCAAAATATAAATATTGAGTCTATATAGTTTTGAAATTAAATTAAAAAGCATCATGTCTAAACAAAATCAACAGAAGGAACGTATTGCATGAGAGAAAATTTAAACATCAGACCTGTATTTTGCAGCTGTTTTATGTATTTAAATATTTCCCTGTGGAATGTGTTAAAAGTTAATGAATTCAGTGGTCACTTAGAATTCCTGAAAGCTGTCTTTCATTAGGTTTCACTAAAGACACAGGCATACAAAATGAGCATCTCAGGTCAACCTGCAGAATCCCTTTGGCCGAAAGACAGACGTGAGAATCGTGTAGAAGAAAGAAACACATTTTCCATTAAAGAGACCAATTAGAAAACAACTTCTCATCTCAGGAGAAGAACAGTCACAGATGTTTTGCAATGGTTGGAAATTGGTTGTTTGTTAAATGAACCAAAACTGTCACCTTGTCACTGAAAAATAAATTGCTGATGAAGTCTATGGGCAAGTGTTCATTAAGTGACTCACAGAAGGAAGGGAGGGAGTTGATATCACATGGCAGCTGTTGGGAAAGGTAAAGATTCAGAAAGGCTTGAAAATGATGAAATTACATTGTGTTGTTTCTAGCTTTCATTTTCCCTCGTCCAGAAATCATGTCATTTGAGGCTGGTGTCGCTCTCTGCAGGATCTCTCCCTTGCAACATACCTTCCATGAGAATGCTGGAAAGGAAGCGCAGAACTGATCATGAGCAAGTACTTTTAGGTCAACCTTCAAAACACATCTTAAATAGTCAGCACATGCCCATAATCCCAGTCACCCAGGAGGTTAAAGCAGGAGAATCATAAGTTTGAGGCCAACCTTGGCAAGTAATTTAGTTAGATTTTATGTTGCTGTGACCAAAACACCTAACAGCTTGAAATAGACAAAGCATATTTTGGCTCACTGTTTCAGAGGTTCATTTCATGGTTGGTCAACTCCATAGCTCTGAACCCAGGTGAAGCAGAGCATCATGGCAGAAGGGTGTGGCAGAGGATATTAGTCAGAACAGGGAAGCCAGGAAGAAGAGAGAATGAGAGCTCTGCTCACCAGATACAAGATATAAATCCTGAAGTTATATTCCCAGTGGCTTATTTCCTCCAGCCACACTCTACCCAGCTCCAATTACTGCCCAGTTAATCCATTCAAGTGGATTAATCCACCAATGTGTTTACAGTTCTCATGATCAATTCTTTTCACCTCTCAACATTTTGGCATTGTCTCACAAATGAGCTTTTGGAAACACCATGTATTCAAAGCATAAGAGCAAATTAATGAGATCCTATTTCAAAATAAAAAGGATTGGGGATGTAGCTCAGTGGTAGAGTGCTTGCACAACACACACACACACACACACACACAGAAAATAGAAATTGAATATTTGTTTCTTTCCTCTGTAAACACTTTAAGCAAAGTCATCATTTCTCACCTGGATTGTTGTGAATAGATTCCTATTTATCTTGCTTCTATTCTTGTTCCTCTACATCTTTCTGCAACACTATGGCCATAATGCTCTATATAAACAAAGCCAGTGCTATTCCTCCTCCTGCTTTTCAGACCTTATATGATCTGATCCCTGGTTATCTCTCTAACATTTTTTATTAACCTCTTACCAAACTTCCATTTTATATATCTTATAATCCATGAAAAATATAGTCTTGAGATCATCTCCATGCATTGTAGTTTGTGTTCTTTACTTCAAATCTTCTTTCTTGTTTTAAGGTTCCTTCAAAATGAGAATCTGGACAGAATTTACTCCTATAATGTAGGAAGTGAAGTCATTGTAACTACATGATTTATACTTGAAAAAAATATTGTCATTTATACAACAGCCAATAATCTCTACCTAATTTAACTTCTATTTTCAGAAGAGCAAGTTGAGAAGGTTGGGTTATGTTACACCAGGGAGTTATGGGTTCCAGACTCTGAATCACTTGCATTTGGCTTGGTAGAGGAAAGGCCCTACTGGCATCTGAAGATTTTCAGACACTGAAAACTAAATCAGAGTCATCAAAGACTTTTCCCTATTTCACTGAGAGGAAAACAATGACTTCTGTGGGGGCTGTTAAGATCTCTGTTGATTATCACTTGGGAACAAAGCAAGCACCTATGCTGCCTCAGCTCTGAATAAAGGAGGCATTTTTTTAAATGTATGTTAAGTACCTTTTCTAATAGCCACTCCAAAGGCATGAAACATTAAATCCTTCCTTTTAAGAGGCTTTTGAAAAATGCTCAAATATATTCGTTTTTTTTAATTGCTCTGTAAAAAAAAATCACTAAAAAAATATACTGACATAAAGCAATACCCATTAGTTTATCTCAGGGTTTCTGTAGCTAAGAAGTCTAAGTGGGATTGACTGGGT
Source organism: Aplodontia rufa (assembly GCA_004027875.1). NCBI lineage: Eukaryota > Metazoa > Chordata > Mammalia > Rodentia > Aplodontiidae > Aplodontia > Aplodontia rufa. The sequence goes on from PVKS010016216.1 coordinate 22,829, forward strand.
TCTGTGCTCAGGGTCTTTTAAGGCCAAGATCAAGGCATCGGCCTGGATGAGCTTTTATTTGCAGGCTTGTGGGAAGCATTTGATTCCAAGCTCACGCTCAATTCTTCTCGGCTGCAGGTCTGACGTCACAGGGCTTTTGCTGGCTGTCCGCTGGGGGCTGCTCTTGGTTCTTGGAGGCTGCCCACATTCCTCCTCATCCGCCATCTCCAAATCATCAACAGCACACACACATAGTTCTGCCCATGCTTTGAATCTCTACAACTTTCTCTTCTACCACCAGCCTAGAAAAATTCTGTTTAGAAGGCTCATGTAATTACATTTGATTCTTCTAGATAATCCCTATTGTAAAGTCAACCTGTGTCCAGATTCTAGGAATTCAAATTTTTGAGGGACCACTTCAGAAATTCTACCTTTATAATTAATCTAACTCAGGCATTCACGAACACAACTCTTTGATATTTTCTCATAATCACTCATCACTAACATGAACAACATACAATAAAATCATTCATTCAAAATGTACTTGGATTCCAATTTTAGACCTTTCCAAAAGTATGGCTTTTCTGAACTAATCGCCACAGAAAATATCACAGAGCTCATGTCATGGCAAAATGACTCTTTATAAAATGTTTTGCAAGTTTTAACTCAAAATTTTTTCCTTATTAATGTGGCAGATAATCTTTGTTGGCTGATAGTTCACATATCTCTCTCTCCAACAGAGGCTTCTGTTCTTTACACAAGCAGAGATCTTACATTTGTGATGTTCCCTCAAAGCCTACTGTATGCTTCATTATGTCTCTTAGCATTTTGATCTGCAAATTGCTCTTCTGTTTTTCCTTCTATTTGTGAATTTAAATTCCCTGAAGGTGGATCTATAGCATTTAGGCAAGTCTCTAGAATGCAGTAGGTGGTTACAATACATTTGCTAAAAGAACAAGTTAAAACGGAATAAACAATGTAAGGGATGAGGTAAAAAAAAATACAACAGATTGGGGATTTTATAGGGTTTTATAAATCTGGCAACTTATTCTTATGAAATGTTTTTAGTATTTCCTAAAATAATAATATGCCATTTCAGATACTACATTTAATTTTATTTTCATGTCACCAAACTGAAGTAAACAGGTATTATATACATATTACAGAGGAGGGAAAAATTCATTATGAATAATTCAAGTTTAAGTGGAACCAGCACTTGATCCCTACCTGGAAGGAATAAAGATTGGGCTTTTAGTAGATGTGTGAACTTGTAAATTTAATTAAATTTTCTGAAACTTAAGTTTGTTATTTGTAAAATAGATTATGAAGATGATTATGAAGATATTCTATTAATCAATGCATTAACATTTTATATAGCATACTTGACTCATATTAGAAATTTAATAAGTGTTTTAATTCTAATTTTCATTTTAAGACCAATTATCAAAACTGTAGTCTTTGTTACCTTTCTGTAAATACATTTTAAGAAATTATTTTTCCCTTTCTTTTTTTCTCAATCATTTTGTTATCATTGCCACATATCAAGAGAGCTTATGCTTCTTCAAATCCATCCAAAATGCAAGAATAACATTCTTGCAAAGTCATTGTCAATAAGGTGCTAGAACACAGCAATACTACTACTGCTGCTGCTACTACTAAAGATAATAATAGATTCAATTAACTAAATATTTCACATGCTGTATAGTTTTATTCGTTGCCTACATTAACACAGAATTTTCAAGACAAAGGTTATAATATTATTTTTGAAGAAGAAGCTAGGTCACAAATGTTCAGTGATTTGTCCAAATTTGCATTGCAATTTGCAATTTGTCTGGTATTCAAATTAGGAAGAACTAACTTTGTGTCAGGATTTTATTTTATTTTATTTTCTTCCTCTCAAGAAGAGTAACTGGTTGGCTAGCCTCTGGAAATGGATGGATATATTCTTGGCTAGGAAAGTCTTCTAAAACTTTCTCACATCTTACAGTGTCTTAGATCATGTTGTATTGAAAACAAAATACCATAGTTGGGTACTTTATAAAGAAAAAAATTTTAGTTAACATGTAGTTTTGGAGGCTGTAAATACAAGGTTGAATAACTCCATCTGTTTAGCTTCCAGTGAGGGCCTTATGGTTCTAAACATGGCTATAAGGCAAGGCAGAAAGCATCACAACATGGAAGACAGCACTGCATAATGGAAACAAGTATTGAAGCAATAGGCAGCATGTGCAGAAGAGGGATTCAGGAAAGTTGTCTGGACACTTATACCAAGTCCCTTTTGTGAGAACTAACTTAATGCGACAAGAAAAGAACTCCACCAGACAGCTCAATTCCTTCCAAGTTGGTGTTTCCAGTAGCATGTTCACCTCCACCAGGCCCCACATCATTTTTGTTTTATATTATTATAAATGAGTGGCATTTATTTTTGGTGCATTAAAGTTGTATATAATGATATGATTTGTTGTTATGTATTAATACAAGCATACAATATAACAGTAAAATTTGGGCAAAATCACCCCTAGCACTTGTCCTTTCCTCCTCCTGTCCCCTGGTACCTTGCCTCTGCTGATTGCCCCCTTGAATTATTTAGTTCCCTCAGGGCACAAAATGTGTTTTTCTCTGCCCCATAAACTCTCCCTTCTTTCTCTATTGTCTTTCCTTCCTTCTCCAGACTGCTTTCTCTACTCAACTAGACTTCCTTTAGTTCTTCTATTAACTTGTATTTGAATGGTTCTTTATGAAATCTTATCCATCCCTCCCCCTTTCTTTTATTTTATTCTAGCTTCAATAAATGAGAGAAAATATATAACTTTTGAATTTGAATTTGGTTAATTTCACTTATCATGATATATTCTCCATCTCCATCCATTTACCAGCAAATGCCATAATTTCATTCTTTAAAATAGCTGAGTAGAACTCCATCATATATGTGTCATGATTGCTTAATCCATTCATCTAGTGATGGATATATGGGTTGATTTGATAATTTAGTTAGTGTGAATTGTGCTACAATAAACAATGATGTGGCTGTGTCACTGTAGTTTGTTAATTTTAGGTCCTTAGTGAAGACCTCCAAGAGTGGAATAATAGCAGTGTCATATGATGATACTATCCTAGACTATTGAAAAAACTTGGAAATCGTCCTAGGATTCTAGATAGGGGTTTGAGTGCAGTCCTACAGGCCCTTTGCTTTCCATAAACACAGCCCCTCCAGAGTTCCTGGGTTTAGTCTCTATGCATGGTATTCTCTTGCCCGCTTCTGATTAGCTTTAGCTTGTTTTATGAGCCATCTAGTTCATGTGGGAAGGAGGCAAGCTGGTCTCCTCTTTGATACTCCAAACTAAATCTCCCATGCAGGCCCCAATTTTTAAAGGTTTTATCACCTCTCAACATTGCTACATCAGAGACCAACCTTCCAAAGCATGAGTAAACCACATCTAAACCATAGCACATTGTATAGATAACTCTTATAGTCTCACTCTCCATGATCCCTAAACTCTGTTGTATTTGTTAAGATAGTTACCCTGTCTTTCCCAGGTCTTCTTGGATATGTGGGGAAAGATTTTTAGCTCTTGTGGAAATCTATTGGGTGGCACTGAGTGGGCTTAGGTGGGGTTTTCCTCAGGATTGACAGTGAAATCTGGACTAAAGGAGAACAAAGAAGGTTCCAGGAAAGAATCTTAGTTCTGGACAAAAGGAAGATAAAACAAATTCACATCGATTAAATAAGTTTTTTTTTCATTTTTATTTTAAGTATTAATGAGATATGAAAAGATTTTTTTTCAGATTGGCTCTGAAGAGGAAGGTCTAATAGGAGCTGATGCTCCTGAGGAAAGGGTAGTGAACTTGGAAGAAGAGAGGAAACTGTATCAATGTGTATGCCATTTGAATTTGTGTTTTGAACTTTGCTAGTAACAACATGATGGTTTTGGGACAGGGTGATATTGATATAAAATTTTTAATTAGCTTTTAAAATGAATAATATGCAAGCCAATATTGATAATGAAAATTATAACTATCTCTCAGTTCTAGACATGTCATGTTTCTGGGGTCTACCCTAAGATCTTGGGAATGGTGAGACTCCATCAAAGGAAAATTAGCCGCAAAGAAAGTATCTGTTGAAAAAATTAGTTCTATATGCAACATTTTTTTTCTTTTAGCTTAGTTAGGTAAAGCCACACATTTAGAAAAGATATATTGGTTTAAAAATACAAACTTTGTATTTTTACAACTGTGCAGAATCTAGCAAGAACGAATAATTAAAGAAAATCTATCATGATAACATTTTCCCAGGATGAATAAAAATGATATTCACAGGACTATTACCAATGATGTGTGTACATGTGTGTGTGTGTGAGGGGTATTCATTTGAGATTTTCCTCTTAGGATAAAACTGTATTCCTTATTCATTATTTTTAAACTAAATAATTATTGAATACTGAATTTGGTTTTAGTAAATGACTCTGCTGTGTTATAACAATTATGTTTCTGGTTTATTTACAATGTTCTTTTCCCTTATAAGAAAGAGAACATTGTGTGCCTTTTCAGTTCAGAGAAGCTTTTCTCTTAGATAAAATTAATCCTAAGACAAGCAGAAGACAGAATGATAGAATCCTTTTTTCTAGGGAAAAATACTTTTAGAATCTTGTTTCCTTAAAGCACATATATGTTTCAATCAACTTTATACTTGTCTTTTCCATTCCTATACCCTGCTGGGCAACCATAGAAGGCTGTTGTCAGGACAGAATGGGGTCAGATAAACATATGCTAGAAAGATGCATAGGAAAATGGAGTTGACAAATGGTCATTGAAATAATTGCCTTAAATTAAAGAGATGGTGCTTTTAAAACCTGATAAAAAATAAATTTGAAATATATGTTTTGACAAGTATTCTGCTTTCCTTTGGAATTGTGATACCTGTCAGGAGAATTGATAACTTAACTTACTTTATTTTAATTTGCCATCCCACAGTCAAAATAAAGCCAACCTCTCTTTTCTGCTAGGTAATAGAGAATGATTTAATGTTTGATTAAAAAAAGTGAGTCAAATGATGTATGATGACCATAAATGTGGCTCTTGCTGTAGGTTGACAAAAGAACTTGGTTCTGTTTGCTAATTGAAAAGATGAACAGGAATTTTCTGCTATAGGAAATATTTCAGGTCCTACTTAAATCAAACTAATGCAATAAGAAAAAGTACCATTAGTTTAATTTATGTTCTTGTTTGAAACTGATTGCATATGGAACTTGGAGAACTCTTTTAATGTTCATTGATAGTGATACAATTTAGCTGAGTTGCTATTGGAAATTTTATCCAATAAATTAAATTGAAATGAACACATTTAGACAAATTTATTGTACCAAATTCATTTCTCTGTTTGAGCTATTGATTAACTCAGGTAAACTATATGTTGAACTGAAAGATGTAAAGAAATGACTTAGAATACACCATCAAGATTAATCCTCAGTTATGTTAAGGAACAATTTGAATCTTCAATAAGGCAGGCTATTTGGATGTGAGAGAAGCAGTCAGTATCCATAAAGTTAGAATGAATTTGTGAATTCAGAGATAAGACATTTATTTTTGTTAAGAGAAATTTTCAGTTTCTAAATTTGACATGGTTATTCTGATCTAGAACTTCACAACTTGCATTTACCCCCAACACAAAAAAGGTCATTCTATCTAAACAGCATACATTTAAAATCTTAATTTTTTCTCTCTTAATTTTTTAACTTGGTTCTTGGATATATTCCAACCACTAACATATTTCCTACTGCCTCATATAATGTAAATATAAAGTACTGCATTCCTCTGTATTTATAGCTAGGTAACTTTAGCTTGAAATTTTATCTCTGATTTTAGATGAAAGAATCACTTAGCAAAAGAAAGACATGCATATGAAAGCCATTCTAAAAATGGTTTCTAAATATGAAGCAAAGAAAGTACTGTAGTCTTCCTTATAATTATAGATGTGCCAGTGTGTTGATGTGGAGGCATAAGACAGTTATGGATGGAGGAGGGAAATGGAAGAAATGCTCCTGAGAAAAGAGGGTTTTAAAGGTTTTATTTACAAGGATTTTAGGCAAATTAAATATTCCTCACTAAATCTTTATTTCTATCTTACTTCCAAAAATTCTGATTTGTAAATATACACACATCAAACACATACACAACCTGAGAAATTAAGGCAGAATAACATTTACATGTGATATACATAGTTCTCAGCAGAATATGAAAAATTAGACAGGCAGGGAGCTTTGTTTAAAATTGTAAACAGAACAAAAAATCAGCATTAAATTATGACTGACATTCATAGTTTTATTCAGTTTAACATATCTTTGCTAGAGACAATGTCTACAAAATTAGCACAGGGATTGTTACATGGTATTGAATGAGCAGTCATGTGTTTATAGACTAGTCCTTCTCCTACCAAGAGGGATAAAAATGATTATGACATCATCACTTTCAGCATTTTAAGAAATGCAGGTTTTGTGAAATGTAAAAATTTATTATAAATTCCATAAAATACTCTGTCACTTAAGAAATTCCTTGAAATTGCCTAAAATGGAAAACAATAGCAAAAACTATTTTTTTACTGGCCAATTTTTCCTGTGAAGGATAAAAATTCAGTAGCTAACCTAAGATTTGTTTTTATATTTTAAGGCAAGTAAAATTAATGCTTGTTGCTAAAAATACATTGTTTTCTATTTTATGAAAATATAAATTATTAAAACATTTATGCATATCTAAATAAGACTGATGTTCAATATAAAATCAAGTTGGGAAAATAGTAGTCCAGGGAAAGAACCTATTCTCTAGATATATTCTCTGAGCCTATTTAAATGGCATCTATCTGTACTAGCTATTTATTAGGATCCTATTCCCTCCAGAGTTGTCTTTCCTTTTCCTCTGTAAAATGTTTCCACTTAAAATGCCAAATGCCTTTCATTTTTTATGAAACTCTGACTTCAGCAATGCTGGCTATTCTTTAGAAACTAAAGCCAAATTACCCTCTTTTAATAGTTCTCAATTTAGTCCAGTGACAATTGACCATGGATATGAAATGTGGTTAATGGTATATGACTGTTGGAGACTAAGGCCAACATGACGCCTGGCCGGATATCAGAGAAAAGAATTAGTGGTGAACAACTCTGTAAGAGGCCCAGCTGGCTTGTATCTTCCCTAGTAATTAGCAAATTGCCTGACTACATTAAGCCATTAGGCCACTCATTTGTTACAATTTGTTGAATGTGTTTGCACTGTATCCCTATTGGTTGTTGTAACAGATAAATACCAGGCGTACAGGGAAAAGTAGTAGCCACCACTAGTAAGCAGCAGCAACAGAGAAGAAGAAAAACCTCGGCAGTAGAAACAGAGCGGCGGTAGGAACAGGGACTCTAGTGCAGCAGTAGAAACAGGGACTCCAAAGAGAGAAAATGTAAATAGCCTTGACTCTAAATGTAAAAGTCTTGCCTCTAGTGAAGAGGAAGGAGATGTAAAAGCCTCTAGTGAGAGGAGATGTATGTAAAGGCCTTGCCTCTAGTGAGAGAGAAGGCGGAGAAGGAAGCGCTCGGAGGCCTCTAGTGAGAGAGAGGTAAAAATAAAGCGCTTGGAGAACTCAGGACCAGTGTGTCTACTTCATTCCCAGTCAACCACCGATTGAGAGCCAGCCGGTTCCTGCTGACTGGGACCGGACATATGACTATGAAATACAGATTTGACACTCATATCTAATCGTTTGATTTCCAAACTAAAAGATCTATATTAATGTGCCAATACCCTTCTTATTCAAAATGATGACATTCATGGTACTGAAATCTGAAAAAACAAAACAAAATAAAATTCTTGCATTGATCTCTGAGTAAATATCAAAAAGAAGAATCCATTTAAAAATAAAAAGAAGAATCTCTTTTCATATAGGTACTTTTATAATTAACTTTGATGAAAACCCAGAGCATACCATTGAATTCCATCTTACTGAATCTGTCAGGGGATAAAATAAAAGCAGAATTCTAATTAGCTATGTTAATTTCATATTAGGTAGTAGAACACCTATTTAGAGCTGCATCTTATTCTTAATTTGACAATGGAAACACACCACTAGTTCCCCCCCATTTTCATCTGCCAAGAACCATAGAGACAAATGTGATGTCATTAGAGCAATGATAAAAAAGATTCGATCCAAGTGATTTAATTTTTATTTCCTTAATTCTTATTTTTAATTTGATTTTATTATATTTACAATAGCTATGCTATTTGTTGTATATTTTCAAATGAGGCAGGACATAAATATAAATAAACTTCAGTGATATGGAGGGTCTTAGAATAATGGAAATTGTTCCATTCCTTCAAGAATTAAAAAGTTATCTGTAAAAGGACAGTGGTATGGATATATAAGGAGGTGTCCCCAAGAATGGAGGGTGTAAGGGTTGCAGGAGATAATAGTTCTGGAGGAGAAAATATGTGCACTATAACTCTGGGGATTGTGACATCCATCACCAGATGCTGAGATTTCTGTCAGTGTGTGTGGTTGGTGCACATCTGGGGCCATTGTTTATAGATATCTGGAGCCAAAGTTGTAGAATAAGTTCTGCTATGCATCAAGTTATTTTACCTAAAAATCATAAAAATGCTGCAAAAAAGAACTCAAATGGATTTTAAAATGTTGGTTTTATTCAAAGAATTCTGTCATATTTATTCAGGAAATCTGTTAGATGCTTTATTTACAGTTGACCTACTTAGTAACAAACATTGCCATGCCACATGTAAAACTTCTAATTCAAATCAAAACTTTGACCTTTGAGCTCCTAAGATCACAGGATATTGAGACAGAGGCAAACAGTTCTTTCTGTTTAACCTTCATACTTTTTCTTTCATTGAATGTTCAAATGAAAATAGCAGAGAGCTGAGTATATTTGTAGACTAGTACTTGGTTCATGGCACATAATCAGAAAATATATTTTAAATGAATTTTTTGTCTTCTCAGAATTTGCTCAATGAAAGCTCAGTGCTAAAGTTCAGTCATGAAAGATTCTTATTACTGCACACCTAAGTCAGTCTCCAACCTAGTCATTAACTAGCAACAAATTCTGAATTGGTTCCAAATTAGTTCTTTTTGGTCTGTTAAGACTTATTCCTTAGGTTTTTAATAGAATAAAACTAACTTTTCTTTCATAACTATTTCAAGGTAAATGCATTCATGTAAGGCAATAAATTAAAGAAAATGTTAACAAGAAAAGGGTCAAAATGGAAAGCTCAATCAGTTTATCCTGGGGTCTGTGAAGTTACAGAACTCTGCACTCCCCTCCAGCTGTGGCTACTTTTCTTTTAACCACTGATTTTATCAGACCACATTCGCATGTTTTTCACATAGCTGATCTGTGTTCTGCTGTTATGACCCATATCAAGTTTCCTTTTGCTACTGATGCCTGTGACAGATGTTGTATAGGACCATAGGGTGCCTTTTATTATCCCTAAAAGCATATCTAATGGCTGGACATCAGAAAACTAATCCAGAACTCTAGTGTCATGAATTTGTAAAAATATTCATTGCCTAACACAGATATTGCATTTCTGACAAATGTTTGTATTTGGAATCTTACCTTGCTATTTTGTAAAGTAACTTAATACCATGCAAGAATTAGCTTCCTATTCCATAAGTAGGTGCTATGTATCTCAGCAACAAGACATATTTATATGGTTGAATAGTTTTCATTCATGTCACATCCACAGATGCTTAATTAAGTCACCAGTAGCTGTACTGGGCTTTTCCTTCTTTAGGTTCAGGTTGCTATTGTTAACTATGAGAATAGCTTTCAAAAATGCATTCATTTATTCATGTGCACAAGTTGGTGATCAGCCTTTTAATTTAAAAGTGATGATTAGGTTACAACAGAAGGAGATTCTGCAGATTGTTAAATTAAAGTACACTAAAGTTCTGACAAATCTGAAGTCATGCTCCACAATTTATTAACCACAATTGAGCTGCATTCAAATATCAAAACTATATGAATCTCAGCTACTTACATAATTTTAGTCCCAGGAAAGTGTTTTGAACTTTCCAAGCCTCTGAATATTTGTGTGTCAAAACAGGAGTAAAAGAATCTATTCTGTTTTTCTTCATGGTATTTTTGTATGGCAATGTATAGATTTGTTATTATTTTGTGCTTTGATTGAGAAAAACGGAGTCCTACTCCTTCTGCCTCCCTAACAGTAGAGAATAGAAAACAAACATATGTGTCTGTTTTGCCTTTTGAAAGGTTTAGTGAGATGAAAGACTGAACAGACTGCATTGATTTTAGGAGAATGGAGGCCGTTAGTGACTTTGGTAATATAAAAGATAATGGTAGCTTCACTCTTACAGTTAAAAGATGGAGTGAATGAGAATCAAAAAATGTGAGACAATAACTGTGGCAGTATAGAGAAGGGGGAATTAGGGAGGAAAATGGACAGGAGCATGATTCTAGAGACAGTGGTCATCATTGTTGCTGTTTTATTCTGGTCATGGTTGTGTTTATAAAACATAGATTATTTTAATACATCAATAGCAGTGACCCAATACCAATAGAAAGATTCAGGAAAGGTAGGGAATAATCATCAATAGCATAAAAATTTGACGGTATAGACTATAATTGAACAATCTTGGAGAAACTAGTCTCTATTGAAAAACGGACGAGGAGAAGTTAAACACAGAGTCAGGTAGCTTTGCAGATCTGGTGACGTAACTTTAAAATAGTTCCATAAAAGGACTTTTGTTTTCTTTGGGAATTAGAAGGCGGGTCATGTGCTACAAAGCAGAGGTTGAGGAGGTAGAATAGGTGAGTTTGCAGTATGAAGAGAATGAGGAGGAGTAAAGCCAGGTAATAAAGACAATGGTTACATAGGACTCAGGAAATTCGAATCATCTGTTTAGTTGGCTTTCATGTTATAATTCCTGAAATAAAAAATTATTTATCAATAAACATTTCTATATACATTGTCTTTTTACAAAATATTACTTTTTTTTCTTTTTTGACAGTTCAATGCATCTTTAAAATGATCACCTGCTATACAAACAACTGACCCATTCTTTTTAGTTAGGGACAGGAATATTTTAAGTGTTCCTCATTCTGTACAGTTTAATACATACTAATGCCAATAAAAGTTAACATTTACTGAATTTATAAAATGTTTGAACATAATTTTAAGCCCTTTAACTTTATATTATCTTTTAATCTTCACAACATCCCTGTAAGGGTTTAGACAATTATTTTATCCGTTTTGTGGGTGAAAAATAGAAACAACAACAGAGGTTACATTATGTGTCCTAACTTTAATAGCACAGTGAACATAATTATGCTCTGAAATCCCTGCCATTTTCTCAATCCAATAGCTAGACAAATAAGTCTACACTTAATTGTGATGTATTGAGAGAATAAGTATTAACTGCGATTTTATGTAAAGATGTAATTAAAATACCAGTTAATTTGTGTAAAGTTTGCCCTCTATATCTGTAAATTTGATTAATTATAGTTCAAAAATATTTTTTTAAAAAATCCAGAAATTTCTAAAAAGTAAAATGTGAATTGTTCATGTGCAAGCACTGTGTTAGACCCATGTGAGTGAAACAAGGTGTGGGAATACCTGGCTGCAACATTTTGCCTTGTATCAGAGTCTCATTTTCCCTCCTGTATTCATATTTGCAGCAATTTGCCTTAAGCATCGCTTGTATGCTATGTAGCTAAGCCAATGATGGTTATGTTCATATTAAACATGTTTAAACTTTTTTCTTGTCAGTATCTCCTAATCACTATAGTATAGAAGCTCTTCATGTAGCATTTACATTTCATTGGGTATTATAAGCAATCTAGACATGATTTAAAGTATGTAGGATGATATACATAGGTTACATACAAATACCACTGCTTTTTATACTAGGGATTGAGCATCTGTGGATTTCGGTATCTATAGAGGGCCCCAGAATCAATCCCCCTTGGATACCAAGGCTGTATCGTTTTATTTTATGAGAAATTGCACAAAGGCTACCAAATTATTGGCTCCACAACTTTCCAGATACCCAATATGTTTCAGCCTTTTCAAATATTTCCTGTTACCCTCTCAAAGACATCTATTCCACTTACAGAAAAAAACAAAGAACATCTTTCTTTCTCTCTCAGATCTTCCTATCTTCCCTTATAATAGGTCCACAAATCCAGGGGGTTAACTTATTCCATGTGTCATTTCTACTTCAAACACCATGGGAGTTTGCTACTTCATGGTGGGTTTTTCTGCTGTGTGTGCATGTGTGTGTGTGTGTGTGTGTGTTTTTCCCCGTGAGGGGACAGGTCACTTTTGACTTTTTGACTATTCCTGCTTCGGGAAGACCCCTATAGGTCTGGGTTTCCAAGAAACTCATAACATAGTGGGGAACAATTTTGCCAGTTTTTATTCTACTTTCCCTTTAGCTTTGATGATTTTATTAATCCTTTCTCTAGCTCCTCTCTAAATTCATGACACTACATTTTACTAGTCCTTCAAAACCAAGTGATTAATTAGTCAATCCCTAAATACTTTTGGCCTTTTATTATGTGTCAGGCATTATGATAAGCCCTGGAAATAAAATAATAAAAAGTATAAAGTAGAACCTCTCAAATACCCTGATGTGCATCTGATTTCAGATCACACTCAAAGATAGGAGGTTACAAAAAGGTCTGAATACTTGAATACAGGCATTATTTAATTCCTCTTAAAAGCTGCCTGCTCTATTCAACTTGTAAGCCCTTGCTAAATAGCCCATATGATGATTTGGCCTCTGCATTAATTTCCTAGGGTTGCAATAACAAACTATTACAAATTGACTGACTTAGAACAAGAGAAACTTTTTCTCTAATTGTTCTGAAGGCCAAAACTCTGAAACCAGTGTGTTCACTCTGTTGGTTCCTCCTGAGAGAGAATTTGTTCCATAGTTCTCCTAAAGCTCCTACTGGCTGCCAGAAATCCTTGGTGTGAAAGCACACCACTCCAGTTATCTCCTTTTGCCATCATTTTCTCCTCTGTGTGTCTCTGTCTTCTCCTCTGTTTCTCTTACTAGCTCACATGTTATTGAATTTAGATCCTGCCACTCAATCCAAGATGATCTCATTCATGATTGTTCACTATGTCTGCAAAGACATTTTTTCCAAATTTGATCATGTTCACAGGTTCTGAGTGGACACATACTTTAGGGCATTCCTAGTCAACCCTCTACAGTCTCTTCATAATGTCAAAATTCCACTATCTACTCCTGCCATATTGGCCTGCTTCCTTTCCTCACAAAGGCCACATTTCTTTCTTCCTCAGAGCCTTGCTTATACTGTTCCAAACACTTTTGCCATTTCAAGTTAATGATTGCCTCACTAAGGTAACTTTCTCTGATTATCCTTGAACCACCCTATATTCTACTCCTTCGTCAAGATTAGATCGTCATATACACATTCTCATAGTATCAAGTCTTTTTTCTTCATAGAATTTAATGCAATTATAACTTTAAAGTTATAATAGTAAAAAGGAGTTTTTGCACCAGATTGTAAGTTTCATGACCACAGGAGAACCCTTAATCGCTGGTATGCCTACACAATGCCTATTACAGATAACAATAGTTGGTAGATTTGTTGTTAAAACTGACTGTGTATTTCCATCTACACAGGTCTTCTGTAATTTCTTTTTTTAGTGTTTGATAGTTTTCTTTGAAGAGGTCCTTAACATCCTTTGTAAGGTTAATGCCCAAGTATTTCATTTTTTTGGAAGTGATAGTGAATGGGAGAGATTTCCTGATTTCTTCTTCTGCAGATTTGTTGCTGGAGTAAAGAAATGCTAGTGATTTGCTGGAGTTGATCTTGTAGCCAGCTACTTTGCTAAACTCACCTATAAGCTCTAGGAGTTTTCTGACCGATATTATTGGGTCTTCTAGGTATAAAATCATGTCGTCTGTAAATAGAGATAACTTAACTTCCTCTTTTCCTATATGAATACCTTTGATTTCCTTGTCTTGCCTGATGGCTCTGGCAAGGGTTTCAAGGACTATATTGAACAAGAGTGGGAAGAGCGGACAGCCTTGTCTCGTACCTGAATTCAGTGGAAATGCTTTCAGTTTTTCTCCATTGAGGATAATGTTGGCTATGGTTCTGTCATAAATGGATCTGACATAGTTAAAGTATCTTCCCTTGATCCCTATCTTTTCCAAAGTTTTGAGCATAAAGTGGTGTTGAATTTTATCAAATGCCTTTTCTGCATCAATTGAGATGATTATATGATTTTTGTTTTTAATTCTTTTTATGTGGTGAATTACATTTATTGATTTGCGTATATTGAACCAGCCTTGTTTTACTGGAATGAAGCCCACTTGATCATAATGAATTATCTTTTTAATGTTCTTTTGTATCTGATTAGCTAAAATTTTATTAAGGAATTTTGCATCAATGTTCATCAGGGAAATTGGTCCGTAGTTTTCTTTCCTTGATGTGTCTTTGTTGGACTTTGTAATCAGTGTAATGTTTGCTTCGAAAAAAGTGTTTGGGAGTGTTCCCTTTCTATCAATTTCCTGGAAGAGCTTGTAGAGGATCGGTGTTAATTCTTCCATGCTCATGGTTAGGCAGAATCAATATAATAAAAATGGCCATTCTACCCAAAGCCTTATATAGATTCAATGCAATCCCCATCAAGATACCTATGGCATTCTTCAGAGATATAGAAAAAGCAATTCTCAAGTTCATGTGGAATAACAGGAGACCCAGACTGGCCAAAACATCACTCTATATAAAGGAAGAAATAGAGGGTATCTCAATCCCTGACCTGAAATTATATTACAGAGCTTTAGTAGCAAAAACAGCATGGTATTAGTATCAAAATGGAACCGAATACCAGTGGAACCGAATAGAAGATCCTGAGACAAAACCCCCATATCCTTAACTATTTGATATTTGATAAAGGGGGCAAAAGTATAGTGTGGAAGAAAGATAGCCTGTTCAACAAATGGTGTTGGACAAACTGGACAGCCATATGTAGACAACTGAAGCTAGATCCTTATCTTTCACCCTGCACAAAAATTAAATCAAAATGGGTCAAAGACCTGGATATTAAGCCAACGACTTTAAACTTACTAGAAAAAGAAGTAGGTTCAACACTACAGCATATAGGAGTCGGCAGCTACTTCCTTAACAAAACTCCTATGGCTCAAGCTGTAAAATCAAGAATAAATGAATGGGATGCAATTAAACTAAAAAGTTTCTGCACAGCCAAAGATCTAGTCAAGAGCATCAAGAGAGAACCTACAGAATGGGAGAAAACTTTTGCCTGCTACACCTCGGACAGAAGGCTATTATCCTGAATAGCCAAACTCACAAATAATACAATAGTCCAAACTCACAAATAATACAATCAATAAATGGGCTAAAGTACTCAAAAGGAACTTCTCTCCAGTGGAAGTCCAGAAAGCCCATATATATATGAGAAAATGCTCTACATCATTAGCTATAAGGGAAATGCAAATCAAACTTCAATGAGATTCCACCTCACTCCTGTTAGAGTGGCAAAAATGAAGAATACCAACAATGACAGATGCTGGAGGGGCTATGGGAAAAGAGGAACACTGTTACACTGCTGGTGGGACTGCAAACTAGTTCAGCCACTATGGAAAGCAGTGTGGAGAATCCTCAAAAAATTCAGGATGGAACCACCTTACAACCTAGCTATCCCAATCCTAGGTATTTTCCCAAAAGAGTTAGAATCAGCGTAGTATAGTGATGTGGCTGCCTCAATATTTATAGCAGCTCAATTTACTATAGCTAGATTATGGAAGCAACCCAGATGCTCCTCACTTGACAAGTGGATACAAAAACTTTGGTACATATATACAATAGAATACTACTCGACCATTAGAGAAATGATATTATGGCTTTTGATATCAAATGGATGGAGATGGAAAGAATTATGCTTAGTGAAGAATCCCAATCTCAGAGACCCAAGGGCCGAATGGTATCTCTCATCTGTGGATGCTAGTATATATGGGGAAGCAGTAGGGTAGACAGCTAACCTAACAATACTTCAAATTGAATGACTCTCAGAGTAATAGGGGGATGGCTCCCTAGGATACTTGGAGGCATAGGGAGGGGTATGGGGAGGGGGGAGGATGTATGAAGAACTAATAGGAGACTGGAAAATGGGAATGTGGGGGAACCTTCCCAGAAGCTGATGTCATTCCTCCACGAGATACCCGTTTAAAGCATGAGTTCTTCTGGGGGAAACTGCAACAGGTGAAACCCAAGGTGGTCATCCATATTTTGGCATTACCCCTGGATAACAAAGTATATATACATTGATTACTGTTGGTTTCATAATGTTTCCCCCTCAATTGTATCTCTATATACTTCTAATAAAAAAAACATACAAATGAACAAAATCAAATAACTTTAAAAAAAAACTGACTGTGTAGAGTGTGGTTGGATAATACTGGCTTGAATGTCCAGAGTTGAGATGAGTTTCTGTTACCTGCTGAGTTCATCTGGAGCTGTTTCCTGTGTTTATTTAGAATTTCTTTTAGATGAATTTCTGCACAACCTAAGGGGAACTCTGTGTTATGATCAAATTATTCCCCAGTACACCAATCATGTTGGAACAAATTTGCATTTTCAAAATAACCATTACAGCAGAGCTGACTGTACAATTTTATCATGCAGTTGCTGATGTTGGCTTCAATTGACAATAGTTTAGAGCCACAAGTCTGTATGATAGCAAACAAATTTCTTAGATTCAACAACCCAAACATCTAGGTCCTGACAATAACTTTTCCAAATATTATTAGCAAAAAAAGTTTAAAATTGCAGGGTCATTTGTTGTGTGGGGTATAAATGGGGGAAAAGTAACAGCTGATGGAGAGAAGGCAAACTTTAGTTAACTATTTCACATGCCTCTTAACTTGGGCCCTAGGAAACTAAACACAGAGAGGATGACAACAAATAATTATGTAAACTAGACTGATAAAATGAAGAGATCTGATAATATGAATTGTTTTCAAAAATATAACACATTTGGAATTCTTTTTATGCTGATAAATGGAATGTAAATAAGTACATGAATTTTAGACAAAAATTTAGCATTATATCATAAAATCAAATTATTTGTACGTCCTAGAGCCCAATAACTCCTCTCCTGCACTAGAGAAAAAATGGTCTATATAAACCCATGACCATGTTTTCTTTGTTTTAAATTGATTCTCCTAGTCTTTGGAGGAGTTATTAAAGATTTAAATCATTCATTTATTGAATATGTAGTATTTTTTGTTAGCAAACCATCCCTACATTTTCAAAATAAGTATTATTTGCTATTTTACTGGAAATATTCTAATTATTTATTGATTTCATTTGTTTGATGGTATAGGTTTAAGCAAAATTTATATTCCTTATTGAATGATTTTTTTGGTGCAGTCTGTTTTTCTAGGGTTTTGTCCCTTTCATTTGTGTTAAATTTAATTACAGTAGATGATTGCTGTTTAATCATGCCAACTCAAGTTCAGATCCCTACCTTTGCAGTTGTGCCAAGATTTACTTCAGTTTCTATATTGTGACACTAGCATTAATTCCCAAGGTCATCTGTTTGGTTATCCTTGAAATTTCTGTTACCTTTTCCTTCATTAATTTTTGTGGATTTCTCTTTTTTTGGATGCTGTTGTTATTGTTTGAAAATTTCCTCCATTCTGATTATTCAACATTGTATGAAAAAATGTGCTTGGTAAAAATTGTCCATGATTCACTTGGTATACCAGAAAAACTTTAAAAAAATCTGACCAAAGCAAATTATGTTGGCTTCATTCATTTTTTACAAAGACTTGCGTTCTCAAATGTCATAGATTCAAAAAATTAGGGCTGGAACCACCTTTTGACCCAGCTATCCCACTCCTGGGTATCTTCCCCAAAGAGCTAGAATTGGCTTACTGTAGAGATATAGCTTCATCAATGTTTATAGCAGCTCAATATACTATAGCTAAATTATGGAACCAACCCAGATACTCCTCACTTAATGAATGGATCCAAAAACTGTGGTACATATATACAATGGGGTACTACTTGGCTATTAGAGAAAACAACTTTATGGCATTTGCGGCCAAGTGGATGGAGATGGAAAAAATTTTTGCTAAGTGAAGTATCCCAAACTCAGAGACTCAAGGGCCAAATGTTTTCTCTCATTTGTGGATGCTAGAATATAAGCAGAATTAGTACGTTACATGGCTAACCTATCAATTACCTCAACATGTATGAATTCTTACATAATAATGGGGAACTGTGCTAAGACTCCTGGAGGATGTAGGGAGGAGAATAGGGAGGGGGGAAGGGAATAGGAAGGACATCAAGGTGACCAGAGGGAGGTAGTATGGGGGAATTTAACCTGAGGGGAACCTCTGACTTTCATAAGAAGTCCAATTAACTTGGGTCTTAAGTAAAGTGAAACATGGAACCATGGGGAACCCAAAGGGGGAAACCATGGTCTGACACCAATATTGGCTTGTTCTGTCATTATACTTTTGTTCTTGATTGTATGATGATGAGCCCCTCCTGTTGTAAGACCATGTTTATTGAATAAAAATTAAAAAAAATAAAATAAATTTATTGAATTTTGAAAAAAAAGTCATAGATATCAGGCAGCCAGAAGTACCTGACTGATATTCTATCATATTCATTATGGGGCTTCCATGGTGTGTTCAGAATAGTGGCCGTATATCCTGAGATACTAGAGTCTAGCTGCAAAAGTTGAAATATTCACTTTATGTGTCTGATTCAGCTTCAGTAAAATACCAGGCTTGACTCCATGTTGGATTCTTCATTATTTAGTCCTCTTAATGTTTATATTGTCATTAAGACAGCACAATTGAAACTTCCCTCAGCTATATTTGTCTATGTTCAATACTATATGACTGTTCACTAAATAGTTTACATTGTGGTTTTTCTAATGATTTTTAAAACTCTTATAGAATTTGTATCATGTTATATTAATAGAAAAAATCAGAATATCAAAGCTGGGAGAGGGTTTGGGGTGATAATGACAAATTTTTATTTCATAGTTGATTAGGAAACTGATCCATAAAATGATTGATCAAAATCAGGGCTATGATTTGGATCTGATATTTTCCAGTGCTTTTCTCTTTATTCTGCAATCACACTATAAGAGTGTTCATGTTTCTAAGCATCAATTTCTACTTTCAAACATAAATTAAGTTTTTAAAATTTCAAAATTAAGCTAGGACTAACCCTGCAATCTAACCTGAAAAGTTTTGTGAATCAGTCTATAAATTCACCTTATTTATCATTTTCAATTTTTATAAACTGAATACTTCCACAGCATGATTGAGACTCTCCATTATAGTAATTTCAGCCAAAAAGTTAACCTTATCTTGAAGTGCCAGAATTACAAATACTAAACTTTATTGTCTAATTTGTGTTTACTTAATGAATATTTTGCTCTGTTTATCCTTGATCCATTTAAATGTTAAGTATTTACTATTTTGCAATATGTTCATATCATTAAAATATTTTAAAATATCTATGGATGTAGCTCAGTGGTGAAACACTTCTCTGGCACTGAAAAAATAAAGCATCAGAAAACAAAATGTAAGCAGTCTATCTCTAATACCTGCCCTAAACAATACATCTTGTGATATTTTTATTCAAATCTAAAAAGAGCTTCTTTTCACATACTTTTATTTAACAGTTGCAGAGAATTTCATTATATAATTGTAGCATATATATATTTCACCAGTCCCTCATTTTGATGGACATTTTTAGATTCTTGAGTTATTGTACAATCATAAATGCATACAAAGGAACATGTGTTAGGCATATGTTCTTAAACCAGAATTACCCTACCTCACCCATCCCCTAGTCTCTTGACTCTTCTACATTTTGCTCTACAAGTGATATAAATGCTCTTAGATTGTGGATTTTCCAGAATTAAATGATTGCACAAGTATTATTGGGTTTTCAGAGGGATAAAATGTATGCCACAGTTTTCATTGTCTCCATAGATCCCACCCAATTCTCCCTCCCTCTCCCCTTTCCTATGTGTCCCCTTCCCTCCCCCCACATATCTATGGTAGTCCTAAATTATATACTGCCATTCCCAGCTGCTGGGTCCAATATGTTTGCCTGACCATTTTTCACCCAAGATTGTATTTAGTCCACCCTCCACAAATGAACAAAATTTTGATCCTTGACTCTCTGCATTTATATAACTTTGCTCAGCATGCTTTCTTCCATAGCCATCCATTTACCTTCAAAGGCCACATATCGCTGTTTCTAATTGCTGAGTATAATTCCAATGTATACCAGAGCTTTTGGATCCATTCAACCAGCGAGGGGCATCCAGGTTGGTTCCATAATTTAGCTATTGTAAATTGAGCTGCTATAAACATAGATTTTTGCAGTGTCACTATAATGTGCTAATTTTAACTCCTCTGGGAAAATATCCAAAAGAGTGATAGCTGGAGCATATGGATTCTTTATAGCTTATTGCTATAAAAAGAATGCTACTATGAATATTTCATATAAATATCATTTGCATATAGTTGCAAATATAGGTGAAGAGTAAACTTCTAGAAGCTGAAATTATGGATTGAAATATCCATTGCAACTTTGATACATAATACCAAATTACCTTACATAAAGATTGTTCTTTCCTACTAATTTATACTCCCAACAACAATGGACTGAAAATGTCTGTATTGAGTAAAACGATCAAATGATTAGACAGCATGATCAGGTCTTCTCGAACATTTATTGGGGCTGCAGGTACTCAAATGTCAATTAATGAATAGAGCAGGGATATAGCAAAGATGGTAGTCAGATTCTGGTATTAGAATCTTGACCTGTGGAGTTTTTAAACAACATAGTGGAAGTATCATCATTTCTCCAGCCAAATTCTAGCTGTTGGTCCAAGCCATGTGTCATAACAGCAGTAATATATGTCATATGTACCATTCCTTTTCTTCTCTTCCAGCATTTATTAATTGGGGTTCTTCCACTTTCATGATATGGGATTCAGGTTTGCGAATTGTGGTTATATCTCTATGGACTTGTGGTCTGAGCTATCAACTCAGCATTTACTAGAATCAATTGCCTCAAGCATTGGAAATGACTTGCTTCCACAGAATCTTGTAGAAAACCAGCGTGTAGAAAATTGGTTGAGATTTGAAAATATTTACCTCTTGATCTCTTTCCCCACTGCCATAAAACACTCATGTTAACCTGTAGTACTAACTTATGCTGAGACTTTTGCCCATTCATTGGCTCTTCATCTTCTGATTACGAAAAGTAGAACATTGATTCCTGTTTACTATTTCAAGAAAAAAATAATTTTGGGATGTTGGAAATTTATTTTCTAAAATAAACACTATTCTGACTCCTTGAGCACTTTTATTTCTTTTACTATTCAGGTTAATAGAAATATTGCCATTTATCATCAATTGTTCTACTGTTTTATGAGTAATTATATGGAATCAACAGAATCTTTCTTCTGACTCCATCTGATAGGGAATGGAAGACAGCTCATGGAAGAAA